>OZ037968.1:0-166399 GCA_964035675.1 Fomitopsis pulvina | reverse complement strand
CGCCTACCTCACGCAGCCGGGCCCGACCATGATCTTCGACGAGCTCGGCAAGGCCATCCGCGGGTGGAAGGACCTCGTGAGTATCCTGCTTCTTCTACTGTTCCTAGCCTGCCCTTTCCCCGCGCTTCGCTCACACCGTTCTTTTGTTTGGCCTGCAGGAAACGGTGAACATCGCGTTCCGCTTCTCGCCCTCCCCCGCGTCCGCGTCCTTCGCCGCGTCGCTCGCCGTCGCACCGCGACTCCGCGACGTGAGCGCGATCCTCCCCGCCGTGTGGAACACGACCCTTCTCGAGGTGCGTCCCTCTCCCGCTCTTCTTGAGCACCCGCTGACCCGCCCCTCTGCTCTCAGATCTCGCAGAACCCGTCGCTCGAACGGATCCACCTGACGCCCGACACGGAGCTCGTCGGCGCGCACCTGTTCCTCTCCGAGGCGCACAAGCACCCGCGCCTCGTCGAGCTCATCCGCGCGGGCACCGCGGGCATGCGCGTCCGCTCGCGAAGCGGGCCGGTGTTCTCGAGCGCGGGCCGCGGGTCGGCGCCCGTGGCCTCGTACGCTCCCATCACCGC
Source organism: Fomitopsis pulvina (assembly GCA_964035675.1). Taxonomy (NCBI): domain Eukaryota; kingdom Fungi; phylum Basidiomycota; class Agaricomycetes; order Polyporales; family Fomitopsidaceae; genus Fomitopsis; species Fomitopsis pulvina. The sequence continues at coordinate 165,832 of OZ037968.1, read as the reverse complement.
GCACGCCCATGCCTCGTCGCAGCTGCACGCGTACACGCCAACCCAGCCCGGCCGCCCACCCGCGCCGTTCCAGCGACTCGCGCAGCGCGAGCGCGAGCGCACCAAGGCCGCGCAACAACAACAGCACCAGCAACAACAAGCACAGCGCGGACTCCCGATGTTCGCGGCGCCCCCGCAGATGCGTGGCGTGCCCGTCCCGACGGTGCGGCGCATGAGCGCGGTGTGAGGCGCGCTGCAGGTGCGCGCGTGGGGGGGGGTGGGGGGGGTCGGGTGAGTGCAGGGTTGCGTGTGGTGCTGCGTTGTGCGCGCGCCTTCGTGCCCGTGTCCATGCTGAAACTCTTGCGTCGCCGAGACTCCCGGGTCTGCCTCTCCTCTCTTCCTGTCCTTCCAGTCCACCTGCGTCCATCCATCCGTCTGTCCGTGCACCTAATCGAGTGACCTCCCTTCACTCCTTTCCCTCACCATTCCCCTCCCTTCGGACTCGTCACTCGTCACCCAGAAACTCAGAAACTCATTGACACGCGTCGCAACCGGACCTGAACCCTGAAATCCGACACCAAACTAGATCGAACGCGCTCAGCGTCCCGCAGTCTCGCAGTCAGACCCCAACCACCAACGCTCCATCACTCGCGCGCGCGCCCTGACCAGACCCAGACCCAGCTTGTATTCGTACATCCCTATACCCCCTTCCGCATTCCCGCCTCATCCCAATCCCGCACTGCCCCGGTGCCCGATTCCCCGTTCCCGCATCTCCGAAATTTCCCAATCCCCCATTCTCCACTTCCGCTTGTCCCTTTGACCCTTCCTTTTTGGGCGTGTCGTGTCGCTTGTTGTAATAATGTAACAATACCACGACACCTTCTGATCGTCGTTCGACGCCACGGACGCGCGGACGCTTCCCTTCTTCCCTTTCCCTGTCTTCGTCTTCCCCTTGTTTCTGGTTCTGGTTCTGTGTGCCGGTTTGTTTGTTGTGTCTGTATATTGATGGTGTTCTGATTCGACACGACGACGACGACGACGACGACGCCGGATGAAGGCGTTTAGACTGGACTTGGTCGGATGTTGGACGTTCGGTGGGCCCGCGAGGGAGGGGGAAGTGCGACGCTCGAAGTTCGAAGTCGGAGTGGAGAAGTGAAGAAAAGACAAAACAGATGCTTGTTATTACTACCGCCTACCTACCTACTTACTACACATACTGTACATAGACGTCACGCTACAAGTACATAGCCTAATCCTTATTCTCCGTCCCCGCACGCCCCCCGTCCTCTGCGCGTGCGCTGCGCAGGCCCGGTGCCTCGAGAGTCGAGAGCCGAGAGTCCAGCCGTGCGAGATGCGGAGCGGTGCCGAGCTGTTGCTACGCAGCGGTCACTCACTCGCGCTTTCGAGGGCCGCCATGATCCACGGATTCAACATATTATATACGTGCGTGTGTGTGCACAGCGGTTCAACGAGTTTCGATCGGGGTGTTGCAATCGGGTCGACATTCGACGGTGCGCAGATTTTCGTACGCGCAGGTTCGGGATTCGGGATCGGTCGGTGGCCCATCCGGGCAGGTGAGGCAACAGCGACAATAGGCAGCAGATGGTCGACAGTGACAGCATGCGTGCGCGATCCAGCAACGCGGCGAGTGGCAGGATTAGGCAGCCTCCCCGAGCCTCTTGTTAATAAACGTTAAACCCCCAAGCGGGCTGACACGATTGTGTTAAAACAATGAGGACTCGGTCCACGAGACGCGATTGTCCCTTACGGGCATCGTCGCGCTCGTGGACAAACGCGCTTCGCCGACCGGATTCTGATTGCTTTAACAAGGGTGTGTGTGGTGCTGATCTCGACCTTCTCCGCATTCTTGGAGCTCGTGCTTCACGATAGTGGCGTGTTCGTGTGTGGTCGCCCTCAGGTACTGTATTATTGCTTATGCACAGTGGCATGTCGATCCATGCCCACCACTCTTCAAGCTTGCCACTCGGACACTAGTACTAGTGTACTGCAGTTGACGTCTTGCCGTGTCGCTCATTCGGTCGTACTTCACCCTCTGTATCATTTCTGGTCACGGCTGCTGGGCGATGTACAAACTCCCATATGTTCAAGAGACTCGATGGTTGTGTGTACAGATCGACTTCTTGTGTCCCTCTCGCTCCCACGTGCTGATCGAATCTGATCGATTTCCGTAACTGAGTCGTGTACAACATCTTTTGACCGTGTGTCCCTCTCGCTCCCGACCACTCGTGTCTATCCCGACTACCAGCTCAATGGCTCATCAAACACTTAATGCCGTGTGCTGTGCATCTGCATTCGATAGCTCAGTTCACTACCTTTTTCTTTTACTGTAGTTTCTCCGCACCGTTATCGTACATACCAACCAGTTCCCGTGGCATCGTGGTGATCCTTTCGTCAACTATACCCCTGCCGATGGCTTCTCTCTCCCTCTGCGTTTCCCTGCTCGGTCTCCTGGGCTCATCTTTCTTTTTTTTGTCTCACATTCCGAGCTTACAATGTACTGGGTTTTGGGTCCATCTCGCACATTCTGAGGTGCCAAACATATCTCTCCTAGCACTCTGTGCCCCCGCTAGAGAAACAATGATTGTGAGGACTAGGAGTAAAGGGGAGGACAGTGCTTACAGAAAAATGGGAGCTCCTAAGCTTTTGTGCCTCCAACGGGTCAACAGCGTACACAATGTGGCCGCGGTAGTCACCTTGATTGACTCTGTAGCGTTGAATTCCATCTTTATCGTCTATGAGATCTAAAGATAGTAAAGCCCGTTTTTTTGCCCCATCGGGGTCGAGATACGGAGGAGGCAGGAGGTCGAGTGTGAGTCGGTATCGTCCTAAATCGTGAACAGTCAGGTCGCAGAAACTAGGTGAGAGTAATAATGCACGCACTCTGAGGCGTCGTCTTGATCTGCTCTTCCACAAGTGTCGAACTCACCATGTACCGGGCTTCAATTCCCACTTTATTCGTGAAATCTCCCTCCCCTAGCAGCGTGGGGCCTCCCGGCTAGAAAAAAACATGTTTATGAGAACTAGGAATCCAAGGAATGATGATGCTTACAGGAAAGTGGGAAGTCTTAAACTCATCCACGTTTGACAGAACAGCGTACACAATGTGGTAGATGTAGTCGCCAGTTTTGACTTCCAGAAGTTCAACATCGCCTTCGCACTGTTTGGTCACCAGAGGTAGAGTATATTGCTTCTTTTCTTTCCTATCAGGAATCGGGAGCTCGAGTGTGATTTCTGTTCCTACATCGTGAGCGGTCCGGCCAAAGAAACGAGGTGAGAATAATGCAGACACACCGAAAGACGTCTTCTGTTTTTTTAGCCAGTTCCTGTGCAGAGGGAGTGCCCCGCGGCGTTTCTTGCTGGCTGGGTCCTCTTTCCCGGGCGCGCGACGAACCGGCAGACTTCGTTGTACCACATCATAGCGTGAGGGTACAAGCCCACGCATCACGATTCGGAGGTCAGAGTCCTATATGTGCATTGAATGATCTCGAAGGCCACTGAGACAACAAGAGTCTGAGATACACACCAAAGCCGGCACAGCGAGTGCGAGTGCGGCGAGACCTTGACAGATGAAGAATAACGAAACAAGGCGCATCTCGAAGGTCGTACAATGGGGGGGATGAACCAGTCATGCCAGGCTTGTGGCAGACACGCACTGGTCTTTTTATGTCGCTGCGAAGAGAGTGATAATTGGTGTCAGACATCCGTGATCATCGCTTTGATCATCGAATCTATCATTTGCGCACGCTGATATTGATATCCCGGACTGCGACATGAGAGCAACATGCTTAAGGGGTAACCGTGCATGCTCTCTCACAGTCCTCTCTACGCAAACGACTCCACGTGAGTCAATCCATCTCCTCCCAACCCAATCGTTAACGGCATCCACTTGTTCAACGCAAACTCATGGCTGTCTCCATTTTCAGCACCTGACCCCGACACCCTCAAGTGTGCATGGATGGCATGCTCGCAATCTCTCTCTCTCGCCCCGAACAGGCCGCATCTCGCTTCTGTCTCTGCAGACACATTGATATGCTAACCGGGAAACCGGATGGCGCAGGCACGCTTGTCCGTGCTCCTTGCGCCATATAAACGAAGGCTGCGCAGATGGCATATTCACATTTCGCATGGTTGCGCCCTCGAGGCGGCCATCTCTGCCAGTAAGCAAGTATGTAGTTTGCTATCCGTTGGCTATGCAGCGTGCTGATGACCGATGTCTCACAGCATTTACCTCGGTCTCAAGACAGGACGGTACATTGACAGTCGGTTGTGTGGGGCGGAGTAGATGAGGTGTTCACAGGATGGACGAGCAGAATGTTTGCGTTGGGCCTTGCATTGCATGATTGCAGGAGAGACGGCTATGGTTGGAAGCGAGGAGGATTCGCACGGGAGGTGTGGCGGGGGCGATGATTTGTGGGAGAGCAGAGATTGGGGATATAGAGGTCATCATGCAGAAGACAGGATGCAAGCGGAGGTGCGTACAGCTGACACATGGGAAGGAGACAACGGTTGGGAAGCGGTGAGGTAGAATCATGGGCATGTCCCACTTCCGTACGTCCTCCGTCTCGCACTCAACCGAATTGCTAATGTGCCCATAGGAGACGGCTATGCGGTACGGCCTGCACATCAGCAATGGACGTGTCCAAACCGTGTAGTACGTACCTATACCACCATGCTCCCAGCGTACTGTGCTGATCTGCTCCCTTCTCCTGCACAGTGGCAACGTGATCCATTGTTACAGTAATGACAAGCGCAAAAGGTCACCGGGTTTTGCCGAATTTGTACCTCTCTCGCCTTCGACTCTGGGCTACACAGCAGGAGTCTTACGTGCAGGCAAATGCTGAGCAGTCCGGGTGGCAACTCGGTGCATTCCAGCGAGAAGTAGATAGGATATCCGGTAGAACAAAGACAACATGACTGCAGGTCATCTCATCCCACTGCTTTCCTGCAGGATGTACATGTGGGCCGCCGCACCCCCACAGTCCAGCTTGAGCTACACACAACATTCCGCCAAGCTCTCGACAAAATCAACGTCACTCAAAACTTGTAAGCTAGCTGTATAAAGGTACACACAAATACAAATCGAGGGATAGGATGTGCGAGACACAGTCCACAACGGACACCTAAGGTTTAGCTCGACACACATCGCGTTCTTTACGTCTGAGCTGCCCCGCTGTGGTCCTAAGCCGGTTCTGGAGAACTCATCCTCGTCGCGAGACTCGAGAGCCGTGAGGGGCACCAAGCGCTCGCGGCGCTGCGGCGCACTCGCGTCGCACGTCCCCCAATAGCCCCTCCGCTTGCTCGCGCCGTCGCCGCTCTTCGTCAAGTGCCGCCTCCGCGACGCGCCGCGCCGCGCACTCACGCGCGAGCATCGTACGGAGCACTGCACGCGCATCACAACGGGCACAACCGTCAACAGCGCGCAAAGCTCGAGCCGTGTCTCACACTCACGTGTCGTCTCTCGCCTGGCGTCCATGTCGGCGCGCTGCCCGGGAGCGGCGGCTGCAGCGCTCGAAGTCGTCGTCCCGGCCGCGGACGCCGGGGTCTGAGCGTTAGCATAGAGGCCGAGCTGCCACAGGAGCCTGCTCTCGCGCTCCCTCAGCTGTCTCAGCTCGCGCCGCACGTCCCACATCTCCCTCTCCATCCTCGCCTTGTGCGATTCCATGGGTATCGCTGTCACAGGAGACGCGCTCCGAGCCCGGGACTTGGAGGGTGTCAATATGTTGCGAATCCACGGCCGGTTGGGGGAATGGCGCGGCGCGTTGAAGCTCTTCGTGCGCACAACAGAGGGTCGGGACATGTTGGCTTTCCGCTTGGGCGGTATCGGGAGCCGCTGAGTCTCAGCCTTGACGCACGCCTTCGGGTCGCCGAACGCAGCCACGGCGTTGGTACTAGAGCTTGAACAAGAGACAGAACTAGGAGCAGCAGTAGAGGCGAGACCAGCCACGCCAGTAAGAGAGAAAACAACAGTAGCAGATCCCGACGTAAGATGTGAAGGCCCGCTGTTCCGTCCTACGTCCTCATCAACCTCTGTACGAGCCAGGACTTCTTGGTGTTTCTGGTTCAAAGAGAGCGCAGCTTGAGTCTTAGCTTTGGCTTTAGCCTTGCGTTTGCGCCGCTTCTTCCCTTCCCTGGTGGCTGCTGCATGCCCCAGAACTAAGTCCGCCAGCTTCTCCTCTTTGATCTTGTCGGGGACAGATATCCGCGCAGCCGTGTTTGAGGTGTTGGGAGTCGCCGTCAGGATGGGAGGAGTAGCTCCGCTGTTGCTTGTCCCCGTTGGCACCTCCAGGAACGAAGCAGGGGGTAAGATGGGCTCATCGCTCTCAACCTTGATGGACGTTATCATAGTTGGCAGAGACGTAGGAAGACGAAGGCAACTAGCATCAGACACCTTTTCTTGTTTGATTGGCCCAAGATCGGAGACGAAACCAGACAGCGCAAGACAAGCTGAGGGCTTGACTGTTGGTATCCGGGTCGTTTGATTAGCCGACGGCGCAGGTTCTGTTCCAAAGTCATCATGAAGTCGAGCCATCCCTCGAGCGCCGACTGTATTCATCAAAGAAACACGATAGCCAGTAGCCCCGGCAGAAGGCTCGACCAGAGTGTCAGAGGCAGGCTGGACATTTTCCTTCGAGGAGCTGGTAGTAGCTGAGGGCGCAGCAGAGAAACCAGTTGACTCCGAGCTCTTGTCTGTCAGCGTACCCGTGCGGTGCGCGTATATACCGCATTGATAACCAGGACAATCGGGAACGCCAACGCTTGCGGACTGTGTTCCCTCCGAGGTGCCCGGTGCAGGATGACAGTCAGACAAGTCCGAGGGCGTCGAGGCCGTGGGCGAGGGTACCTCGCTTAATCATACCACTTGAGGGGAGGCATGCGGATGAGGTCTCTGGGCAGCGGGCCCGCGAGGTATCTGTGTATTCGCGGGTTCGAACTGTCGTGCATCAGCGTTCGTCATGTCGTTGTCTCGGGCGGGCTCGTCGACACGCATCCTCTTGAAAACCTGAGGTGCGTCCATGGCTTGAACAGGCAGCGGCCGCTTAATTGAAGCGCTTGGGCACCGGGAGGTAAGAGAGGGTGATCTTGGTTCAACCATGCACCTGGGCGTTGTCACGTCAGCGGACGAGCAACATGAATTCGTGCAGCTCACAAATCAAGCGGTACAATCTCCGAGCTGGATGCTGTGTGTCAACGCCCTCCCTCGTGACTTTGCGAAGAGCAGACGGTGAACTCACATCTGCAGCTCATCTAACAAGAGGTGCGCGTTGACAGCCCTCTTCACTCTTCGCCGGATGTCCTCGACGCACTCGTCCTGTGCTACAGGTCAAAACGTGTCCCAAAAGGAGCTGTAAGCAGACGCACCACTACGTGGTCCCGGTAATAGTTCCAGCTCCACGCGCACTTCACGACAGCTGCCTGCCAGAGGGGATACACCGCGCTCGGCCACGGGATGCCGAGAATCGCGAGGTCATCCTTGACGAACCGCTTGTAGTAGTCCAAGGCGCCTTCTCTATGGGTGTCGAAATAGCGGGCTTTGTCGCCTGTGTACCGGATGTGTATGGCGACTTCTTGGGGGGACATGACAGCTCGATAGCGCAGAGATGCTGTTGTGAACACTCGCCAGCGACCGGCGTCTATTGCAAGGAAAGGCTAGATTGTTGAATAGGATACTGTTCGCAAGATGGAGCGGAGGCGCGGTCGGTAGTTCGACGGACTTGCAATGTCGCGTCCGTTACTCCCCTTTTTGAATCTTTCACGTCAAGGGGCAGCACTCACCTGAATGATAGTGCTATGCTAGTCGTTTGTGAGAGATTGATGTCAGATGCAGAGAAGTTCGTACAAATGCGCCGCGGGGATGTCGCCGATGAGGACAAGCTTGAAGCACAAAACAAACTTCAACCGCTGCCAACGCCGTCACACGCCATCACGCTCCTGGCACAGTTTCTTCTTTTGGGAACAAAATGAATGCAGCCACCGCGGCCGTGTGACCGTGACTGTGGCCTTCAACATTCACGTACACACTGGCAGCGTTGCGCATTACAGACTGTGCTTTGCATGTCGATATGTCGTTCGGACATAATCTTTGGAAGTGAGGGGCACAAGACCTCGCAACCCCTTGAAAAGCTCTGCAACTAAGGGGCACGCCCGGGGCCGCGTTTAGATGTTCACGCACCCGACTATTATGATACTGGTAAGTGTGCTAAGTATTATTGGTGTGGATTCTGAAAACGTCTGTGACAGTGTGGCGTTGTACGGCCGTGTCCCGGATCTTGAATTCTTGATGAGTATTATAATCGGCCAGGCCTCCGACATTTGTCTCAGTAGCAACCGCCCTTCATACCGCAACTCTGCATGCGGCGGCCTTAGGGTAGGTCGTCACGGAGCCGCTCATTAGTTCGAGCCATGTTTGCACTTCAATCATCTCCGAGTCCATCACATGCCACTGCAACTTAACTTCGCGCCTTCAGTGGCTCAGTGGCGACTCGCCTGAGAAGACCGAGTGGAATCCTACCAGCGACGGGGAGGCAAGACTTGAAACCCCTGAAACACGGATTGAAATGGCGTCTTCAAGTCGCGTCCTCAGGCGGTCACTTGAGGATGTCGGTATTCCGGACACTCAATGCCTTTGGCGTGGTGGAGTCAGTCATTCCGACCACACCGCGATTGAGTACGCGAATCAACTCACCCGCAAGACACCACTTCCGAGTCCAGGTCGCCATCGACTGCACCTCAGATGGTGACTGCAGGGCGCAGAGGCTGCGACGGGGCGACTTACAGACTGCGGTACGAAGATGCTTCTAAGTTCTGAGTCCCTATAGTATGAGTCGCACAAACGCGAACACGTGACGAGCCCATTTCTTCCAAGGACTGATCTGTACTTGGTAGACATCCTTAAGAGTACTTATGCTTGCCGCGTCGGCTGCCTTCCTAGCGATATGTCATTCTGGTTCTGAGAGGCGTAGCCTGAGGTAGCTTGCAGTTGCGAATTTAGTCGCACCCTGTTAATCGTGATGCCACTCTGGTTCATAGAAGCATAAACAGCTACTGATTTCTCTTTTGCCTGTTTCAGGAGGGCGACGGTGTGAAATCTCGTGCGGCTACAACTAGTCCACACCTCACGACAGACGGTCAAAGCCAACACGCCGTGATGGACACGTCATCCAAGTACTGACCTGGTGAGCACTATTTTGTTTGATTTCCATCTACATACGTGATGCTATGGCACTGCACTCGGCGGAAGAGTAGCAGTTGGCATGAGCGCAAACGGCCGCTGTGGCTGGCGCGTTGTGCCGGAGACGGCCGAGACGTGCCTGAAGGAGCATGCGTCTTCCTCATTTGGCCGACAACAGGCGAGGCGTTCAGGCTGAGCTCTGCGGCTGACAGCGGGCATCCTGCTCTGCTCTCCTCCCCTGCATCCTGTTCTCCTTTCGTGCTGCCCTTTGCCCGCCGCCAGCGTCGCCGCGCAAGTTCTCTCACATAGAACTCTGGCCGTGCGAAGCACTGCTCCAGTCAGCTCCAGCACGACCAATCTGGTCAACAGACGACGCCACAAGTGGCTACACCGGGCGCTTCTCTACTTGACCTCTCCGTCGACGACGACCAACACGCCTTGAGCACATGGACCCGCTATCTATTGGTGGCGAGTCCCCCGCCGCCCGTCAGTCCATCCTTGGCTCTTTTCTGCGACCTCGTCCCCGCGGCACATCGCAGTCGCACCCCTCGCCGCCTACTGACGCCAACAGAGAGTCACCGCCCCCCTCAGGCATCCCGCCCGCCGACACCGCTCGTCGCCGGAATCCGCCAGGATTGCAAACGTCTGCGTCTCAAGCAGGTCTCTCCCAGATGCTACGTCGTCGACGCTCAGCCGGCGCCCTCGCTACAACGGCCACGCCACAGGTGCCTGTCGTAGCGTCCAGGCTAGCCACGGCTGGAATCCCTACCCATCGCATCCGCCTGGTCCCCCACCTTGCTTCCCGATCCTCTCTGCGTTTCGAGCCCATTTGCAGAGACGTGCGCGAGGGCGACCCGCCGCTCCGCATTGGCCGCTTCACAGACAGGTCAGGACTGGGACTCGCGGCGGCCAATGCGCTCGGCTCGAACAAGCTGGCGTTCAAGTCCAAGGTCGTCTCGCGTGCGCATGCGGAGATCTGGGCGGAGGCGGGTGGGCGGTTCCTCATCAAGGACACGAAGAGCAGCTCGGGGACGTTCCTAAATCACGTCCGCCTCTCGCCAGCCAACACGGAGAGTCGGTCGGTAGAGCTGCGGGATGGCGACATTCTGCAGCTGGGAGTGGACTACCAGGGCGGGAACGAGGACATATACAAGTGCGTGAAGATCAAGATTGAGATGGGCCGGGAATGGCAGGCGCATGCGAATCCCTTCAAGTGAGTGTTTGCGTGCGTTGCGAGTGCCGTATGTGGATGCCTGTGTTCCACACTCGCGAGCACGTTTGTGCGCGGGCTTCCTTCGATCATCCTGCCTCTGACGGCGACACGTGCTGACGATTTGCGCGGCAGTGCAAACGCCCTGAAGCAGTTGAAAGCGATCTCGCTGCCGAATGCGACGGCGACGAAGAAGACGCTCCCAAAGTCGTCGCTTCCCGACTGCTGCATCTGCCTGTTTGGGGTGACGATCCATCAGGCGCTGTTCATTGCGCCGTGCTCGCACGCGTTCCACTACAAGTGTCTTCGGCCGCTGCTAGAAGCGCACCATCCGGCGTTCTCGTGTCCGCTCTGCCGGACGTTCGCGAACCTGGACGAGGACGTCGAGGTGGAGGTGGAGGGGAGCGTGTTCGGCGGGGACGACGACGCGGAGGGCGACGCCTCCGTGGTCGTCTCCGTTGCCGAGAGACCAGCTACGGGCGACGGCCATTACTCGCAGTCACACTCGAGAGAGCGCGAACGAGACCGGGATCCCGGTGCGGAGACGGAGGTCGAGGCGGAGCCGCGCATACTCCGGCCACGACAGCTGCCGATGCTTGCGGACGTGGACGTGGAGATGGACGACGAGGACGCCCCGCCGGCGCTGCCGTCGCTGCCGGAGGGCTCGCCGCTGATGATCGCGAGGGCATGGACTGCCGTCAACGAGGGCCGGGACGGCAGTGTGTCTCCGGTGCCGATGCCAGGACCTGCGGTGGTGATGGACGTGTCGGAGGGTGAAGAGGACGTGGGCGAGGGATCCGGGAGCGGCGAGGGGTTGAGCGACGGGATGCTCGGCGGGACGTTGGGCGAGCACAAGAGGAAGCGGTGATGTAGAACCGCGGGAAGATGTGTAGTTTTTATGGTTATGATTACGGATTACGGTGCGTGTACGTTGTACATATGTGGTTCTGCGACTGCGAGCGGCTCACTGGTTTTATGAATGTCGGACAGAGGAGTTGATGATACTTTCGCCATTCCCACGTGTCCTTTACCGTCGAAGCATGCGCCGAGCTCCTATGACTCTCCATCGTCGAGTCGCATACCTCCGTTCACGGGGACCCTTCTTTTCCTTACATCATCTCATATCTTGTCACTCACCTTCACCGAATGTAATTTCCATCCACCATCCTGCTGTGCTGTTGATTAATATTCGCCTGGATTCGCTGTTTACATGTGGTTCTGTACAGTACACCAACTTAATGAGAAGAACTCACAGTCCTTCACTTGTGGCTGCCTTCAGGTTTTATTGATGGTGTGACCGAGAAAGAACTCTCGGGCTACTGAGGTAGGCATGCGATAGGATATGCGGCATAGGCAACGACAGGATTGCATTATATAGGTATGCAGAGACGACGAGACGAGCGAGTGCACCGCGAGTGACTTTCAACAGGACATACGAGTGATAGACTAGGAGTACGATGGATATGCAGCAAAATCGACAACATCGAGGACACGAGTTTAGGGATAGTTCGGTTCTCCCGCAGAGCATGGGGAATAGGAAGATGGCAGGTGGAGACTGAGAGAGGAGGGGGAAGGCAGACGGTAGAGGTGGTGGGTGAAGGGGTGAGGGTGGGGTATGCAAGTGGGAATGGACGAGTGTATGTGTCTGTGGTTACGTAGGTGATAAAATAATGTGATAAAATGAAGTGGAGTGAACAGGGAAGTGAGGAGATGGGCGACGTGCGCGACGTGTTTTGGTGGAGGGCACGAGGAGAGGTGACTGGTGGAAGTATACGGGCGCTTGTCAGACTCCTTGATGGGTCGACTCGGTGGGCAGCCATCATGGACCTGGATGATCCCCACGCGGCTAGACAGTGCACATGCGTCTGTAGATGCGTGGAGAACGAGGGCTGTTGAGTCCATAGTCACTACGGTGGTTAGTGGTCAGGAGATACCGCACCTTCTCACCACCAACCACCAGCTCCTCTTTCGTCTCCGCTCGTAGTGTAGCTTCCCTGTCTATTCCTCCCTTCCCCACCAGCGAGTCCTCCCATGATATTCCCCACGACACTACCGCCCGCACCCCACCGGTCATACATCGACATACATGAGTATTGGCTCGCCGACGCCGTCGATCTCTGGGATAACACACTTGAGATCAAAGGCTTTGGCCAACACGATCTTGAAGATCTTCTGCACGTTGACCGATGCCGACGTCGAGCAGAATATGAGGGACGCATGCATGGCCTTTGCAAAGCGCTTTGCCTGGTTCGGGTGAGATAGTAGGCAAGGTGGGCAGTGGTATGGGCGAGTGCAAGTGAGACGACCTGTCTCAGTAGCAGTAGTGGGGACAACATGAGAGCACCATACCTGCTTCGTGATCTCTTCTTGTTCGTCTCGTGGAAAGGTGGAGAATGTGTCGAATTTCGTGCCAATTAAGAAGGGTATTGCAGTCTGGCACACAATTCCAACAGTAAGCACCGAAGCGAGCAGGACGTGGAACTGCCGTAGCACCGATATAACAACACACCTTATTGAACCCCCGTGCTTGTCGATACCACTCCTTGACCGAGTTTAGTGTCGATTTCCGCGAGAGGTCGAACATGAACAGGATCGCGACCGCATCGTTGCACACGAGCGGAAGCATGTTCACAAACTCACGCTGCCCGCCGAGGTCCCAGAGCGAGAAAGTGATTGACGTCCGCCGTACTGTTATCGTCTTCTCCATAAAGTTCACACCTGGCATACAAGCAGACCGTTCATGACACTGCCCACCGCGACTGAACACAACGTCAAGCGCCTTACCTAGCGTCTGTATATAATCCTCGTCGAAGTGCCCCTCGACATACTTCACCATCAGACTCGTCTTTCCGATCTGCGAGTCCCCCAGCATGCCGACCTTGATCACCACGCTGCGACGGTGTGAGCGTCTGTGGATGACAACTGGGATGGCTGGGGCAACTCACCTGTTCTGCTCATTCCCAATCTCGCCGTTTAGTCGTGAGGCTTGCGAGCTCGGCCCTGCGGCTGGAGGTGGGGACGAGGACGAGGCTGACGCTGACATAGTCCTATCTTGATCGTGCAGATGATTTACAGGACGCGGATTGCGTGCTAGTTGTCTCACCCTCGCAGCTGGCAGAGTCAGACGCGGGATGCGAGGTGGGCGGGGACTGAGGAGACGTCGGCGTCGGGCGAAGAGAATGTAGGTACTTGAATTTGAAGGGGCCAGAGATGAGACCGAGAAGGAACGTAAAGGAGAGGCGCGTTCTGAACGCACTGGAGGGGCGATGTAGAGGATCAGGTACAGGGGGCTCACTCGTCGAACAGAGTGAGACCGAATACGCGACGGACGCCGACCAGGTTGAGCAGTACGACGAGCAGAAAGAGATGGGCAACGAACACAACCGCCCAGGTACACGCGCTGCAGTAGACGCCCGACCCGCTTGTGAGAGAGAAGGAACCGTCTCTCAGCCGACTAGGTTACTTAGTCTCAACCTCGAGCAAGCCCTACTCACCACCGTGCGCTTACGCTGCCCCAGGAGAGTCGAGACCGATATCGGACCTCTGATAATTCCCCCGATTCAAACGCTGCTCAAGTCACATGTAGAAGGCGACAGCATTATGGACGGTCATTTTGCTCGCTTCCGCCGGATGATGTCAATGTCTGGTACATCCAGCCAGTGCGGCGTGCGCTGCACAGAACTGTGACGCTTATTGTAGGACACACTGATCCAAGATAGACATGACGAATGCTGCAGCTCTTAAATGAGGTTACCGCACGAGCGTCTCGAGGTGTGAGGTGGAACTTGATGTGTCTGAACGGGTGGGTACACTGTGGAGGAGGTGATATCCATCGTTGTGCTGAGTGTTGATACCCAATCGGTTGCAGACTCGCGCAACACTAGGGCCCTTGGAAGTACAGTTTCTTGTTCAAGTCGCACAAAACCCGCGTGTATCCTATCATCCGCAGTACCAATGAGATCGGGACTGCGAGGTGGACAACACGCAAGCTGTGGAAAGCGACATCTCACCTCGGGGCGGTTTTTGTGAATAATTAGAATCCACCGCTGTTGTCCATCGCAGTTCGCAGACATATATATAAAGGTGTGTCCGTCTGTGGGGATTGGCGGAACGACCCGCGCCCCCGTCTGTTCGTCTGTTCCCCTTGCACACTGCTGCTCATGAGGTCCGCTTTCGATGACTGGATTGTCCCATCTCGCGCCGGAGACCATCCATCACATCGTCAGCCTGCTCGCGGATGACCTATACATGTTATACTGCTGTACGATGGCATGCAGAGTGTTGCACCCCGACAGTTGCCAACTTCTCCGAGAAGGAAGAGCTGCCATCGACATCCACGATCGCCACGGCCTTCGACGCGTCGGCCGCATCCTCAGCAGTGGGAAGACCAGGCGGTATTACGAGACAACAGAAACCCTGCGCATTGTAGAGGATGCAGCGCACCCCTTCTCGCACACCTTTGGGCTCTTCCTGAGGTCCTCCTGGTTACCAGGGCTGAAGGAGGTCAGATTCGAGGGCTTCGACTGGGTTACGCGTCCCCCGCACCCCGTCATGTTCCGCACCGTGTCGCCCTTACCCCCTAACATTTCTCTGTCGTTCACAAACTGCCGCTTCCGCTCAGTGAAAGAATTTCGGAGCATCTTGCGTCTTTTTCCCAATCTCGCTTCCTTGACTGTGGACGGAATGCCGACTCCCGTGGTACCGCCGCTGTGCGATTGCTTGCGGAGACCTTTACAGCCGTTCCCGTGGGACCACCTGTTACACACGACGAAGACAGGTGTGGCCTCTCATCTCGGATCGTGCTCGACATCCTCCTCAGAATCGCCGCGAAATGGTGAGCCGTGCGATCCTGTCGTTGGGTAACTTACTGATTCGAGAACATCTTGACGACAGCCAGAGGATCTGCGTGTGCAGCGGAAGGGTCCTGCAGGTACGAAAAAAAATGGTGAGCTGGGAGGTCCTCCCACTGAAAGCTGCCCATTCACGCTCTGGTAGGGCCCGCCCCATCAATCGGGGAGACGAACAGCGGGCCCGGTCAGAACAGGCAGCGGCTGTGCGAGGCGCCGCGTGGGCGCACCACGCTCACCATGCAACAATCGACGCCATACGCCCGTTGTCAAGATCATCGGGCTCAGCGGAACGTCGAACGAACGATGGCGGCGCCCGTCGCCGCAGCCCGGACAGGTGCGTATACCTTTGGTTCCATATCATACGGGTCCGACACTGATCCGTTCCGCTTAGCCACTACAGTTCTGTGGCCCCCATGCGTAACTGTACTAGTGTGCTAGTTGAAGCACGGATCCGGATTAAAAGAGACGCTAAAACCCATTTGGCGTCACTTCCTCGAAACCCGAACCTGTTTGAGTTGCAGTTTCAGGTCTACCAACCATCTGTTTGTCGGAAAATTTGGGTATCCCATGTCCGCCTTATATTGATTATAAGGCTGGCACTGGCTGATCAGGCCTGGTCAGCGAGGCAAAGAGCAGACACAGAATCTTAGGCGTCGGTAGCACGACACACTGTCTGCCCCGACATGACACCCTGCCTGCCCCGACACCACAAGCCCCAATACCATTCACCCTCAGTACAATGAATTCCACAGCTGGATTCATGCGCGATGACTACGTGACGTGATGCAATGGTATATAGTGACAATACAATCTAACTACTATAGTTGACCCCCTCTTTGAACTGATTTCAGCTGTTTTGCTTGTAGCTCCCTCAATTCTTCACCGGAAACCGCCGGACTTGAACAGATACAGGCTATGCATTCTCATTTCAAAGACTATGTACTCTGATTTTATCTGGGGTATGTCTTTCTTGTTGGAGTTTGCAATCTTGTGCATACAGATGAGTGGCTTACAGCTTAGTCAGCAGACATAGTACATAAAGTTGATAGCCTTTTGTCTTATACCTTATGTGTTTGACAGAGCTCAGACAAATGCGAATCTACTTGTTGACTCATTCTCTCTGTGGTCCTATGAGAAAATACAACATTTCTGTCCTTGGATGTCTTCCGGTTCATCGAGTATGCAAATGGACCAGTGTTTGAAACATCAGTCACAGATGTCACACCGGCATGCTCCATCAGGGGTGTTTGGCAGGCTCGGCAGCCAGCCAACTGTTCAGCCACAATTCCGGGCGCTCAGTGGCAGGGATTCAATTTGTCACCCCCTTCAGGCCTTCAGTGTAATGCCAGTTGAGGAGCACTGTTCTATACCAGCACTGTATCATATCTCTCTGCAGAAAGTACATAGATAGTAGCTGACAAGTACAAATAGCTTATCTACTGAACCCATCTTGAAAGGAGCAATGGGATCTGACCTGATATGAGGATCTATCCTCAAGCATGCACATCCTTGAGTGTAATGATGAGCTAAAAGGGTGCACCATTTTTTATCGCTGGCATATACACAGAATATGACTACATGGGCAGGATCAAGAGCATCAAAGGCAGCTGCAAACCAAGATCTGGCCTAATCTGTTGAGCAGATAAGCTCCTGCATCTACTACAACACTTGATGTTAGCGCCAGTAATGAGGCACTAATACTCAGCATAGGGAGGTCTGGGGGTGACATGGGACAGAGTCCGAGTGCCGATCAAAGGTCTGTATCTGATGATGAGGGCTAAGTCTTTGTTGAGTTCTCACACCGCTGACCTATTGAGCCAAATGATAGTCAGATCGAGCTTAGGGCTTGACCTAGTCCACTACTGCTTATATACATGTGCCGGCCACTAGTACTCTACTAAGTCAACCTCTTGAAGATGTTGTAGACGTCCCTAGCCCTAGCTACAGGTACCATGGAGGCAGCATACTGTTACTAGTCATCATCGTCGGTTCCTGTGTACTACCAACCGAGGGGGTTTCCTGTCCCTAGCCATCAGCAACTAGCTGACCTCCTCCAAGGTTTGATGTTTCTGTGTGATCAGCCTACCTTCACCATCATGTGAAGGGTTTAGCATATAGTAGGAACAAATAGAAAGGGAGAAAGATAATCAAAAGGGGTATCAGAGATGGGAGAGATGAAGGGATGTAAAGTAGAAGTCCATCTCGATGTAGGCAAAGAAGAAGATAATCAAAGGAAGAAAGATGAAAGATGGAAGGCATACAGTAAAGATGGATCATGGACTGTCTCCATGTTGCTCACAGATGTCCTTTGGTGGCCACTGTCATGAGCCGAAACTGTTCGACTCATGGACATGATAAACTATGCTCTGAAGCTCACTATAATGTTTCTCATAATTCTCTGATTTTTATTTGAATTTATATAAACAAGATAAAGTAGTTATGCCAGTAGGTTCACTCAGAGCCCAGTCACACCCTGATTATGTAATCCACCAGGAAACACCACACACCCCCCATCCATACAAATAACCCTCAGAACAGTTGAGGCTATGCTGCTGTTGGCCAAGAAAGTATTAGGCTACACACTAGCCAAATGTATGAACATTTTGCCATTGGTTCCTTGAGCTAAAACAGGGGAACAGCACTGCCACAGGCTGGATGCATGAGAGAAAATATGGATGTACATGGAAAGGGTAGTGAGCACTATATGCCATTGGTCAACCAGGGAGACTAATATGGAATAGTGCATTGAGCAGCATACACCATTGGCTAGTCAAAACTAAAGGCTATGCAGGAGGTTGTGCAGGAATTAGGAGTGCTTACTAAGAGCTGAGTAAGCATGAGTCAGCAGGATATATAAGCTGAATAAGCATGAGTCAGCAGGACAAATCAGGAAAAGTGGATGATAAAGCAGGTACTAGTTAGCCAGTTCAGAAAGGTATATAAACCCCCATGTACGTACCCCTGAAAGCAGCACCCCACCTGGGAGTGATATAGTTGAAGTAAGCCTAAAGTCTAAATGTGTGACTTGAAGCCTTCAGTTACTAACTTGGTAAGTTGCTCAGTAAGCTGCACCAAAGCCAGCAAAGCTTGACTAAGACTGCAGCATTGAGTCAGTCTTTTAGTCTTAGTATCATTCTCAAGTAAGCAGTCAGTGTCCCTGCTTACACAGGTATAGTTGTGTTCCAGTCAGTCTTGCTTGAGCTAACAAGTGATAGTTCAGGTAAGAAATCCATTGAGATTTCAGCATAGTTAGTTAGTCGTATTCAGAGCAGTCAGAGCTAGTATTATTTGAGCTAACAAGCAGTAGCTCAGGTAAGAGATATATTGAGGAAAAGCTATATTCAGAGCCTTCAGGAAGTAAAGTGACGTATTGTTGACCTGGTAACCAGACTGACAACCCCTTTAAAGCTGTGATATAACACACATAAAAACTTCTCAGACCTCCCACAACTGAACAACCATGATAGCCTGGTATTATTATCATACCCGGTGAACCGCGGCAGAACCTAACACATTCTGACCTGACATTGCCTCTGGAAGGAGTACAATCCGAAGATGTAGGCGGATGTCTTGGGTATGACTAAGAAAGAAAAAGAAAGTCAGTGCGCTCCGCACTGTATTGTAACATTGCTGTGCTAAGAGTTCCGTATCAAACAGACTGAGTGTCTTGTAACAGCATCCAAGTTTCAGACACTGGACCCAATTCAAAGAGGGGTTCAATTATAGTACTGGATGACTTTCTGTAAGCCTTTAGAATCAGTAACGCACTTCTAAATGCTGTTGGGCAGAGTTTGAATTCAATTACCAGACTGTCTGGAAACCTAAGCCCTCAACTGGACTACAGTATAATTTGTAGGACACCCTGGTCTTGATCATGCTGTCTGACAATGACAACAACAATGAATTGCAGAACAAGGAGCACATGCAGCATGCCATGCTAGCTGCACTCATGGTTCTGGATGCTGAGGAGTCATGACTAGCTCAAGAATCACACTGACAATGTTTATATCTTCACTGGGCAGAGCTCATGCCAGACCCTCAAATTGACAGTGCATGGCAATGTCTGTATGCCAGTTGCAGTGATTGTGCCTTCATCACAAGTTACAACCATGGCCATCAATGTGGAGACATTTGACTGTTTGCTTGACACTGGCTTCCAAGAAGCATGGGCTACTACACCCATTCCTCATACTGACACTAACCCACATGGACAACCTCATCCTGGTGAACATTCTGTTGAATGGAATAGGTGCCTACCAGGCCACTGATAGTGCCCATATTACTTAGCTAGCACCTGTAGGGCATGTGCAGTATGCACTAGGTACCTTTTATAGGTACTATACAGTAGTTTACATAAGCAGTCCTATCTGTATATAAGGACTTGTGGTAGCATAGCTAAATCCCCAGTACTTTCACTCCAAACATACTTATGTGCCTTAAGCCTCAACACCCTCAGGTAAGATGAGTGCACCCACCACTGTGTAGCATGGTCTGCTCTACACATTCACTCAATGCAGAGGGTGCCCTCAGTCTTTATCTACATTACCTCAACTTGACCATTTCAGAAAACACCTAAAAGAGATCTTTGCACTTATACCATCAACAGTCTCATGATACATCACATTTGCACAACCAATCATCAGTGAATTGGGCAATTCCTGAGCATCTGATGGGCTGACAGAGACCCTTCAGAGTGCTACAACACTTGAAGTTAGTGCTGGAAACAGGGGCTGCTAACCCAGTGGGTGGGGGTTCTGTGCCAGCACTGAGAGGCTTATATACAGGTAGGACCACTTATGTAAACTACTGTATAGTACCTATAAATGGTACCTAGTGCAAACTGCATGTGCCCTACAGGTGCTAGCTAAGTAATACAGGTGCTATAAGTGGCCCAATTAATGAGGTGGCCTGGTAGGTGCCTATTCCATTTTACAGAGAAGGCCTGAGTGCCCCTCAAGTTCTTGCACCACTGACTTATCAAGCCAAATGATAGTCAGATTGAGCTTAGGGCTCTGTCACATCTGCACCAAATTTGGACCCTGGACTCCTGCTCTTCCACAGGCCTAAAGCCCTGATCTCTAAATCATTCTTGTTCCTTCACAACCCTGGAACTCTGTTCTCTGGACCCCTATCAAAGGACAGCCCATTTGGTATGGACTCTTTTGATATGACTTTGATATTGCTGTGATGCTCCCCATTGCTTGCAACTTGTCCCATAACTTATGATATGTGTTCCAACTTACTGATACAGGTTTCCCTTGTACAATACATGTTTTGCACTGGATTCCTATACTCCACTCATTTGTTTTCCATACTATACTGACTCCAGACTAGCTCAGACTTTGTGTATATATACTGGTACTCTGGTAGCATATGGTGCACTTTGTAACAACAACATAGGTGGTTCAGAACTGAGGTAGAATGCAACATCCTCTAGCTAAAAGAGAGCTTTATATGAATACATTCAAAGCCCCAGAGGAAATCTTCATCCACACAATATTTCCAAAATTTGTCAGGGTGATTTGGCCAGGTCATGTGCACATGTCTATTTTGAGGTATTAGATGCCAAGAAGTACAGTCAGCATACATGTGTAAGCAACTACACCGTGTCTATATTCCTTGCTACCTTCTCTAGAATGCAACTGTGTGAGCTGTACTTCTTGGATGAGAAATCTCGCACTTGCTTCAGTGCCTCCTTGGCATTAAGTCCTCTGGCATAAGCATCAATGAACCTCCACATGTAATATTCTCATTTCTGAATGAGCTCGACTGGTACTGAGGCAAGCACCTTCAGCATGTTCTCCCTCAACATGTTGAACATATAATCACAGTGCTCCTGGAGTCATTGCAGTGTAGTGTCCTATGGCTGTTGTTGTTGTGTACATCATTCATGTCTTGCATGAGCCGCAGCTTGTTTCTATGCCACAGTGCCAGCCATAGGTGTCTTTTCAATGTACTGTACTGGTGTAAAGTAGCCACACTCAGGCTTGCCACTTGCTACCTCAAAAGCCTGGTAAAATATGCATAGGATCAATGTACAGTGTCGGACAATCAAAGACAACCAATTTTTTTTTCGCTTTTTATGACTGTTTCCGGAGCTACCGGAATCGAAGCGCGTCTGCTTTGGGAGTCTGACGAGCAAACTCCGGTCAAGATCTACTGAGCGGATTGCCCAACAATCTCTATACCGGGAAAATGAGGCCAAGTACATCCGGATATGCACTATGGACTCCCACGCCAGCGACTAACTGCTTAGACATTCACTCTGACTCCATCATGCCTGGCTTTCGGTGTCAAAGCTGTGCATTAACAGAGCGAGCCATGTATAGCGAGGAGTGCTAGTGACCATTGAAATTTGAAAGAGTTAACCTTTGCGTCTATTTCACGTTCGGCAGACACCGGCTCTATTGTACGCTCGCGTGGACAATCGCTAAACCGCGCAAGTTCGTAGTGCCCCATTGTGTATGGCGAGGTTCTGGTGAACTAACCTTCGAAGCGTAGATATGTCACGCCATCCAATCCTGAGATGTGTGATGATACACGTTGATTACTACTCGTTACAGATGTTTCGTACAATCCGCGATGCATGCCACAAACGAGATACGAGGACGCCCAGCCGAGGACCAACTCTATATCGCCGCCCGATTCAGACTCAGAAGCGCGATCTATGCAGTGGCGAAAGCCTGAAAGCGGATCGCTGCCGACGCCGGTGCAACCTTGAGCGGCGTAACCTTGGGGCTGCCGATGCCCGCCGCGATGCGGTTGGAGAGCGTCTGGTCAACAGCGGCGAACACCGAGACTACGATAAGCCGTTCAGTAACGATACGATACGGTGTAAACTAAGGTATACGCACGCATCCGCGCCTTGACCTCGGCGCTCTTCGCATTCTTGAGGTGCACAACGACGTTGTGCACGAGGTGGTCCCGGTCGGTGTCGTTGAATACTTTCTGCCAGAGCGCGCGCGGCTGCTCAAAGTCGACTGGGTCCGGGCGTCAGCGGCATGCATACGTCAGGTCAGCTCGCAGATGACCACTTACGTTCGGTGACGAAGCTAAGGTCTACGTTGGCGTGCCCGAGCCAGATCTCGTGCTTAACATCCTCGTACGGCCTGGGCTTGTACCTGTGATGCGGCGAAAACCTCTCGGTCAGCCGGGAGTCAAATGACGCCGTAAGTGATACGCACTTCAGGGGCACGAGGCTGCTCTGGTAGTTCGGCCGCGCACCCTGACTGATGAATGTCATGGAGCCGTCGCGCTGGAAGTTCGCCACGGGTGCGACGGGTGCGTTCACCGGGAGCTGGTTGTAATTCACGCCGAGACGATGCCTGGCAAACGGCCCGTCAGCCATGCATCACGCGTGCACAACATACTAGGAGTCACACTAACCTGTGGGTGTCGGGATAGGAGAAGAGGCGCGACTGAAGGACGGGGTCGGCAGAAGCCTCAATGCCATGTACGAGGTGAGAGGGTGAGAACGCCGCCTGCTCAATCTCGGCAAAGTAGCTTTGCGGGTTCTCGTTTAGTACGAGCTTGCCGACGGGGCGCAGCGGGTACTCCTTGTGCGACCACACCTTCGTCAGGTCGAGCACGTTGTACCGGAACTTCTCCGCCTGCTCAGCCGTCATCGTTTGCTGCGTGGCGAGCGTCAGTCGTTGCTGGGTTATGTACGGAGTTCAATCGGACTTACGACGTAGACGGTCCAAGACGGGTAGTTGCCCGCCTCGATGGCCTCGAAGAGCGACTGGATGCCGTAGTCGGGGTTCTCGCCGCCGAGACGGCCGGCCTCGGGCTCCGTGAGCGACTTCGCACCGCCGTCCTTTCTGACGTGGACCTGAACGTAGTGGAACTTGCCCTCCTTGTTGACGAACTTAAAGGTGTGACCGGAGTAGCCATGCATGTTGTGGTAGCCATCAGGGTGCCCACGGTCCGAGAACAGGATCATGACCTGGTGGATCGACTCGGGGTTAAGAGAGAGATAGTCCTGCGCACACAATCAGCTTTCGCGCCTGGTTTACTCGGTTGTCGCGAGGCATACCCAGAACATATCGGCATCCTTGAGGTGCGTCTGCGGATCGCGCTTCTGGGTGTGGATAAAGTGCGGGAATTTGGCAGGGTCACGGATGAAGAAGACAGGGGTGTTGTTAAAGACCCAGTCGAGGTTGCCTTCTTCCGTCTTAATCTTGATCGCAAAGCCTTTGAGTCGTTCGTTGCTGTCAGACGACAATGGAGGAGAGATTCGGAAGAATTCGCCACTTACCTCGGGGGTCTCGGGCAGTATCCGCGGATCCGGACTCGCCTCCGACTGTGGAGAAACGGACAGTTGTACGCGCCTTCTTGCCCACGCTCGAGAATAGAGCTGCGCAGGTGAGGTCGGTGATGTCGTGAGTTACCTCGAAGTAGCCGTGAGCACCGGCACCCTTGGCGTGCACGACACGTTCTGTAGTCCACACGAGATCATCAACAAAGTGGTAACACAATACGCCCCTGAGAGACACACACCTGGAATACGCTCGCGGTCGAAGTGGGCGAGCAGGTCGATGTGGTGGAAGTCTGTTGCAGCCTGTATGAGGCGTTGAAAGACAAAGAACACAGGCACAACGCACCCTGAAGGAGAAGACCACCGTGCTGGCCAACACGCTGTGCAGCGTACGGCTGCGCTACGGGCGCGCCAGCGGAGGTGGTGTAGATAGCATTGTCCTGGCTAGCGAAGACCTGCTTGGACGGCATCTTGATTGGTATCCTATAAGATGTGTTTCTCTTCTCAACGCGATGTGTGAGGGGCGATCTCTATGCGAAGAGGACAGAGTGAGGAGGGTGGGAGCGGACAGGGAGCGTATTTAAATTGCGGCGGCCTGCGCCCGATTCCATCCGTGTTCTCTCCCACCAGGCCGTGATCTTCTGCGAACGTGAATGCGAGAAGACCGTGTCAGGTGTCCGTGGCGGCGCATTTCTGGCTCGACGGGCCCCTTTGCGCGATTGACTAAGTCGCGATTGTGACCTCCAGTGCGCGGTCACGTGCACATGAATCAGCAATTCTCGTTCGGCGACAAATTGTAGCCACTCGCTCAGCCCCGACTCCTCATCCAACGCCTTCGTGACGTCTCATGTGCCCTCTACAGTCAGTATCGATCCGATTGTGCGGCTCTGAGCGCTGGCTGCCCACTTCTAGCCACGAAAAAAAGGTAGGTGGTCTTGATCATGCCTATCTACTGCAGAAGTATTCGGCCGGGACGTGTCATGGTGAACGATGACCAGCCGCGTTTCCGAAGCAACCGAGGCACACAGGCCTTTTCCACGTTACGCAACTCGCTGAGGTAGACGTGCTCCCGGGTCCTCGCAGCCTTCTCCGTCCATGGTCAGTCGGGAACACCAGAAGCAGTCGTGCGGACGGTACTTGATTACGATCTGTCCCGCTTCCGGATCTGAGGACGGGGTGAGGAAGCGCTGCGATCTGCCAAGATGCATCTCAATGGGGAGATCAGCCAACGGGAGGCTAGATAATTGTCAACCGTGACTAGACGGATACTGTACTTACATACCAATTAGATGTGGATATTCAGTGGCCATTGACACTTGACTGTGGAGCCCTGCGCAGCCAAGACAAGCGCGGGGCCGCGATTCAAGTGCGCAACATTGCATGTGAGCTATTTCAGGTCATGGGGCCCTTAGAGTTGACATGTCCAGATAGGGGCATAGGCAAGCATAGTATCAGAATGAACAGTCGAGTGAATGGGAGTGCCTCGGAAGATTTTCTTGGAAACATCAAGGACAAGAACAAGCACACTACGTTCCATCGATAGTCCGACGCAGGAGGAGGCCCAGACGAACGTTCGGGACGCCGCATTGAGGCTCACAGGTGGGTGATTTGCTATTGTGCAGCACGCCTGAATCGATCCGTATCACGATATCGTTCCAGGCCTGGCATGTGAGGTGCGAGACTAACCAGAGTAAGCACATAATCGCGTTCTTCGATAAGAAGCGGGCGCCAGAGAGGTCAGCAGCAGCGATAGAGTATCTGTTGCATGACGCAGAGGCGGGTAGACACAGCGTGTGAGATGGCGAGGAAGAGATATGGTGGGAAGAAAAGACAACGTCCTGTGAACGTGATACGCAGAGCTGGTGCAGAGCCGCAGCAGGCGGATGACAGCTGTTCAGTACTCGAGATCGTCCTCAAAAAGCGCGTCGAATCACAATCAGGAAAAGGTGTACCATCCAGTCCTGAGTACGGTCGAGGGGACGGGAGGTGGCGAGCCTATGCAGTGCGCACGTCAGATTGCCTCCCACGTACACGACGGTAAACGGAAGACCTTGTGACAGTCTGTCACCGTTAAGCTGGGAGCGTCGAGTGGAGAAAACCGGCATGCAACTGCTTCGCCAAATGGTGTGTATGTATTGGTACTCACCTGTATACAGAACCATTTCCTGCACAGGCACAGGCCCGACGGCGCGAGTGTCGTCATTGTGATGCCCTGAACAATTTGGTCACGGAGAAGGTACGGATACATAATGCGGATCTTGTAGACTCGATACAATGGCACCGTCGCGACGCAGGGCTTCGTGTAAATGATCCCACCTTAGCAAACACAGAAATCCCGGACATCCCCACGCGCAAATTTTTGGCCTTCGGACTTGCACACAATCCACTTGTGGGAGTACATGATTCTCGGGCTTCGTTCAGAGAGCAGGATGACTTGACAGTCGCAGGACTTGGTCCTACACCGCAGGAATAGCTCTCGAGGACGAAAGTAGTCAACAGAAATAAGATACAGAAGCTCATGACCAGCAAACGATGGGTGATTGATCAGATGGAAGGAGTGTAAAATCTGGTAAGTAGGGCTCTAACATTGTAACAACGAAGTTGCCAGGTGGTGCCATTATCCAGCCACACCATCATCACGTGACTATTATGCCATAGATGGATGTAGTCGCGAATTCGTTCGCATTTCCGGCGACTGTACAGGCTTCGGTTTGTTCGACACCCTTCTTGGATTCTATATTGTTCAGCGGCTCAGAAGTCGGAGGCTACAAAATCATGAACTCGAGCGACCTGTTTTCCTTCCTAGACGACGTGCCTGCAGATGTACAAATGCCCATGCAGGCAGACGAGCCTACGCACGTAGATGCACGAAAACGAAAGGCGGGAGGTGCTGGTCCAGCAAGATCACCTTCTCCTCTTGTCAATGGCTCGGAAGGCGACGCAGTTGGACCTCCCTTAAAGAAACCACGCGTGGCGTCGCCGAAGCCTATCGTAGTGGATGAAGTCGAGATTGAAGCAAAGCGGGAGGTAGCTGCAAGTGCGGGATTGACGGGTGCAGTGGATGCTGGCTCGCGGATCGAGCTCAGACATCAGGTAAGTCGTACTTCCTTGCAGAAGGTCGGGAATTTGGAGATCAGGTCCCAACTGTGTAGGGTATACTGCACGCTTTTTCGCCCACATTTCCCCTCGCTACAGCTCTGGCGTGTTGTTATGTTCACTCCTTTGTTTTGCGAGAGCGCCCCGTCGTCTTTGTCTGACTTCCACCAGGTGGGCCAGCACCATGGTCAGTCTTCGTGGCAATAGGGTTCAGGCATGTCTAGTGATTGCTTTCCTGCGGCCGTTTGAGTAGCTCTCCATGCTACTGAATCTTACCGGGATAACAGCCGACTTTCCGGAGGTAGGATATTGACGAAAGGTGTCTTCATGCCCACAAGACTCGGTTCTGGAGGGGTATCACCCATCCCTTCTGACGAACCATGGCGTCGCGGTGTCTATGCAGACTACCGCACCTTCTCCGACCCTTCAGAGCCGACCACTCGTTATGATTTCGGCTCGACTGCCATAACGCAAGCGCAGTAATGCGGGAGTGAGCAAGGCACCCACTTATGCGTGTTTTGCTGTTGGGTGTGACGCATTACGCTCCCCAAACTACCCACTGTGCTCTCTGCGTGTCTCGAGGTTTTGAGGACTCATGGGAAGCAATGCTTGTTCTGCATCTAGTCTCCTAGATGACCTCGCGGGTTGCGTGTCCGGCTGATCTAACCGTATCCATGCTCAGGTCCGGCATCAAGTTGCAGTTCCCCCCGGCTACCCATACATACCCATTGCGAACCATGTACCCCCAGCAAAACCGGCGCGAGAATACAAGTTCGTGCTGGATCCCTTCCAGCAGGTCTCTGTGCATGCCATTCAGCGCAATGAGAGTGTGCTCGTCTCCGCCCATACGAGTGCGGGAAAGACCGTCGTAGCCGAATACGCTATTGCACAGTGTCTGCAGAACAAGCAGCGTGTAATATACACCAGTCCAATCAAGGCTAGTTGTTACGTCTCTGAAACGTGTTATCAGTGAATGCCGACGCAGTTTTCTGTTCTATACAGGCATTGAGCAACCAAAAATATCGAGAGATGCTAGCTGAGTTTGGTGACGTCGGCCTGATGACGGGCGACGTAACGATCAACCCCTCGGCGACATGTCTGGTGATGACAACAGAAGTGCGTCGTGTGTACTTGTGTGCAACTCCTCATACACATCCGCTCCCAGATTCTCCGCTCCATGCTGTACCGTGGCTCCGAAATCATGCGCGAAGTCGCATGGGTCATATTCGATGAGATTCACTACATGCGCGATAAGGAACGCGGCGTTGTCTGGGAGGAGACTATCATCCTCCTCCCTCACACCGTGCGCTATGTGTTTCTCTCCGCCACCATCCCCAATGCGATGCAGTTCGCAGAGTGGATATGCAAGTCGCACGAGCAACCCTGCCACGTCGTCTATACGGACTTCCGGCCGACGCCACTGCAGCACTACCTGTTCCCTGCGGGCGGGGAGGGGATTTACCTCGTCGTGAACGAAAAAGGTGAGTTCCGGGAGGACAACTTCAGCAAGGCGATGGGTATGCTGCAGGATAAAATGGGCGACGACCCTGCTGACCCCAAGAGCGGCAAAGGGCGGAAGGGGAAGTCCAAGAAGGGTGGCGAAAAGAAAGGTTAGTGCGGTCGCGCAGTCATCATTGTCGGAGGTATTTGACCCTGTACAGGCCCTTCGGACATCCAGAAAATTGTTAAAATGATCATGCTGAAGAACTACAATCCCGTGATCGTCTTCGCCTTCGGCAAGCGCGAGTGCGAGGGCCTCGCGCTAGCAATGGCAAAGATGGAATTCAACTCGACGGAGGAGCAGGAGCTCGTGGCAAACATCTTCAACAATGCGATCGACAATCTCGCGCAGGACGACCGCAAGCTGCCGCAGATCGCGAACCTGCTCCCGCTCTTGAAGCGCGGTATCGGTATCCACCACGGCGGGCTGCTGCCGATCCTCAAGGAGGTGATCGAGATCCTCTTCCAAGAGGGCCTCATCAAAGTGCTCTTCGCGACGGAGACCTTCTCTATCGGACTCAACATGCCTGCAAAGACGGTCGTGTTCACCGCAGCGCGCAAGTTCGACGGACGCGAGTTCCGCAACCTGTCCTCCGGAGAGTACATCCAGATGTCGGGGCGCGCAGGGCGTCGCGGGCTTGACGACCGCGGTGTCGTTATCATGATGTGCGATGAGAAGCTTGAGCCTAGCGCCGCGAAGGAGATGGTCAAGGGCGAGGCAGACCGTCTGGATTCTGCGTTCCATCTCGGGTACAACATGGTGCTCAACCTCATGAAGGTCGAGGGCATCAACCCAGAGTACATGCTCGAGCGCTGCTTCTTCCAATTTCAGAGCAGCATGGGCGTCCCCCTGCTCGAAGATGGTAAGCAGGCGCATCCTTATTATGAGATATTTTACTGGTGTTGACTGATATGAATACACGCGGCTGCAGAGCTCAGGCGCGAGGAGGAGCGGAAGGAGTCAGTTGTCGTCCCGGACGAGGAGCGCGTCGCGGAGTATTACGAGCTCCGTCAGCAGCTCGATCAGATGGGTCAGGACTTCCGCGACGTCATCACGCACCCGAACTACAGCCTCCCGTTTCTGCAAACCGGCCGCCTGGTCTGGATCAAGCACAAGGAGCTCGACTTTGGCTGGGGCGCTATCGTGAACTATCAGAAGCGTCTTCCGCCGAAGGTCAGTGTCTCCGCGCGCCGTAGCACGGCCGCCATGGCTGACGCATGTTTGTCATACAGAACGTGCCCGTCGCGGGATTGGATGATGTGCCTCCGCACGAACAGTACATCTTAGACGTCCTGCTTAATTGTGCCGAGGCTTCGTCTTTGCCTAAGGATCGGAACATCGGTGTGGCGACGCCCGGCGGTGTCCAGCCGTGCCAAAAGGACCAGAAGGGTACGCCCCTGTTGGTCCCCGTCTTCCTTTCTACGGTCAAGGCTATCAGCCGCCTCCGCATCTTCCTCCCGAAAGACCTCCGCCCTCTCCCAGCCCGCGAGACAGTGCAGAAGAGCGTGCTGGAGGTCCAGCGGCGCTTCCCTGATGGCATCCCTCTCCTCGACCCGGTGCAAGACATGGACATTAAGGACGACAAGTTCAGGGCGCTCGTGAAGAAGATCGACCTCATGGAGAGCAAGCTCGTCTCGTCGCCCTTGCACAAGGATGCACGGCTGCCCGAGCTGTACACGGCATACAAACGGAAGCAAGAGTGCCAAACGCGGATACGGGAGTTGAGGAAGCGGATACAAACGACGAACGACGTGCTGCAGATGGAGGAGCTCAAGTGCCGCAAGCGAGTCTTGCGGCGGCTGGGCTTCACGACGAGCGCGGACATCGTCGACATGAAGGGCCGCGTGGCATGCGAGATCAGCACTGGCGACGAGCTGCTCCTCACTGAGCTGATCTTCAACGGCGCGTTTAACTCGCTGAACCCGGAGCAGTGCGCAGGCCTGCTGAGCTGCTTCGTCTTCACGGAGAAGGTGCGTGCGCGCCTGGCCTTGGATGACGTCGCCAGCTAACGCGGTCACGCACGGGATGGAAGAGCGAGCAAGTGACGAAACTGAAAGAAGAGCTCGCAGCGCCCCTGCGCGTCATGCAGGAGATCGCGCGACGGATAGCGAGGGTGTCGAAGGAGTCCAAGCTCCCTCTCAACGAGGACGAATACGTCCAGTCGTTCAAGGTCGAGCTCATGGACGCGGTTGTGCAGTGGTGCCGCGGCGCGTCATTCGCAGACATCTGCAAGGTCCGACTCCTTTCCGTTCCTCCGTATTGCGCTGTTCTCACGCATCCCTTCTTCTTCCCCGGTTCTCCCCGCGTTCCCTCGCACAGCTGACGGACCAGTTTGAGGGCTCGCTTATCCGGGTGTTCCGCCGACTGCAGGAGCTTATCCGGCAGATGAGCCAGGCGGCGAAGGTCATTGGGAACGTCGAGCTGCAGGAGAAGTTCGAGAAGGCGAGCGAGATGCTGGAGCGGCCCAACTCGGTCATCTTCTGCTCTTCGCTGTACCTGTAGTGCTCGGCACTGCGCCGCGTCACCTCAAGATTCCATGCGCAGACGACGTAAGTTTGGTTCTCATCTTGTCCTATTGTGCAGCATTCTACAAATACATCATCGAGTGGGATCCACCCTTCGTACATTCCTGTTGTATAATTACATGCGTGTCGCTTAATAGTGTTGCCGCTCTCATCGTGTATACACCGCGACCCTCCCACCCAGCGGAGACGCGCGTCTAGCACGCGCCGTCGTCGGTCCACACACCAGCTGAGTCACAGAAGGCGACCGGTCAGCCACGGACGAGTGCAACAACGAGAACGACGCGCACCAGAACCACCGGGAGTGTCGCCGTTAGTCCACCATTGGGCCGTCCAGAGATCACCACCGTAGGTCACCTCGTCGCCGCCGACGTACGTCGCGCTCGCGCTCCACGCACTCACACTCGCGCACGCCCCCGTGCCACTCGTCGCCGTCGGGGAGCTTGCGATGGTGGACGTGCCCGTGGCTACGGTGGACGACGCGGCGGGGGAGGTGCTCGTCGCGGACTCGCCCATGTTGTTCGCGATGTTCGCCCACTCGCTGTCCGGGTAGCTGCGGCGGCACGCGGCGGTGTCAGCCCACCCGACGCGACGCGGAGGACGGGGCGGAGGTGTGGACTCACTCGATGTGGTTCTGTGTCTGGTCGAGTGCGCCGTACGTCTGGGCAGTGGTGTAGACAAGCGACTCCGACCCAGTCTTGTCCGTCGAGAGGTCCCAGAACATAGAGCCCGCGAGGCCGCGCGCGATGACATACTGCGCTTTCGCCACGACGATGTCCGGCGTATCGTACGAGACGAGCTCCTCCTTCGTCGCGTCGTACGAGTAGGACGCGACGTCGGTGTAGTTCTCGGTCACGGCCGCGCCCGCGAGCGGGAGGTCGCTGTACGAGTAGATGCCCGCCTGCGTCGTGCCCGGGCCGACGCCGTTGTACGGCGCGCCGATGCCCGTTGTCTGCTCGAACGCGCGCCCGTAGAGCGGGATCCCTGTCCCGCCAATCGCAGTCAGTCAGTGTCGAGCGAGTGGTGTCCGGATGGAGACCGGGTGCGCACCCATGGTGATCTTGTTCGGCGTCGCGCCCTGGCCGAGGTACCACTGAATCGCGAGGTCGGTGCTGACGTTCGTGAGCGAGGCGTCGTACAGGTTCGCCTGGTTCGCGGTGATGTTGAGCCACGAGCCCGCGTAGTCGTACGCCATCAGGTTCCAGTAGCTGATCGCCGCGTCCATCTGCGGCACGTCGAAGTACTGGTAGTTGTCGTACCCCGCTGGCGCGGCGATCTGCGGCGCGACGGCACGTTAGCATCAGGGTCGGAATCAACGCTATGAACGGGGCGCGGCTGGGCGGGACGCACGGTGATCTGGTACGGCACAGCGTCGCCCTTGCGCGTGGCGAGCGCATCGAACGCGGCGCGCAGAGCCGTGAGGAGCTCCGCGAAGCCCACGGCAAGCGCGGGCGTGTTCGCGTACTCAAAGTCGATGTCAATCCCGTCGAGCCCGAGGTTCTCCACGAATGACGTCGCGGAGTCGACGAACGCGGTCCGGAGCGTCGCGTTGGTAACAAAGTCGAAGTGGCCCTCCTGCGAGTAGGTGTACCCGCCGACGGAGAGGAGCACCTTGAGGTTCCGGTTCGCGAGCTTGAGAAGGTACATCTGCAAGGTGGGGTGAGATGGGGTAGGATGTGGGAGTGTGGGGTGGCGGGGCGGACGGACAGACCTGCTTCAGGCAGCCGTAGAGATTATTCCCGGACTCGTCCCACGAGTCGCCCGGGAAGTGCTTCTGCTCGTCCGCGTACGTGTCCGTGAGCGCGATCTCGCCCGTGCTCGGCGACACGTCCGCGAACGCGTACAGGATGTGCGTCAGGTCGCTCGGCGTGATGTTCGTCGGCTGAAGGTTTGCGCCGTAGATGCCCCTGCGATTGGCTCAGCGATCGACGCGCACGACCGACCCGAAACACGAGAGGAGGAAGTATGGTACGTAATGGGGAGGGAATGGTATGGAATGCGCACCAGTTAGTGAAGTACGCGGCCTGGACGTAGCCACCATCCGCGCGCTTCTGGATCGTGTGCGGTGCGGGGTCGCCCATCGCGTATTCACGTGGCGGAGACATGTAGTCCGCAGGGCGCTGCATCACCTGTGTCGCGTGCGTGAACCAGAGCGCGCCAAGTCCGAGTCCGAGTCCGAGTCCGAGGGCACGCAGGAGCGTCGGGGCCATCGCAGAAGCAGCCAGCTCAGTCCTGTGTTAGAGTGAGGGTGAGGATTGGAGAGGGGCTGCAAGTGCGAGGCGGGGTGTCGAGGGAGCAAGCGGACACCCGGAATATTTGTACTTTACCCTCCCCATCGCGCACGCTTTTCAGGACCAACGCCTCACGCTGGGTGCGGTGGCTTCCTATGCAAAAGCCAACGCGAGACCATCCGGGCATTAGCCCCACACCACCCGGTGTGCGGGGCGTACTCCGAGAGGTCGCTCGAGTAGTCAATGTTGGACAGCGGGGCCAGGATAAGATCCACGCAACTCCTGGGGGGCTTGGCAATCACAAGAGGATACGGACATGCGACTGCAGGCAGCAGAGCGATGGATGGGAACGAGATGGGAAGTGATGAAAGGTGCGGTGCTGCAGCGATACATGTGCCTATGCGTGCCGCTGTTGGCAGAAATACACTACGAGCCTGCCTGAACAGCTATCAGATGGTCGAGAGCGAGATAAGCCGCGGGCGAGAGTGTGTGTGCTTACGTGCGGGAGCGGTTAGAAGTTAGAAGCACAGAGGAAGCTGGTCCGGGGCGAGGTGTGATAAGGGCGGAAGATGCCTTGAGAGAGTACGTGGAGGATATAATGGGAGGGAGCGGGACGGGGAGTGCACGGTTGGGAACGCCGACGAAGGATCAACGCCACGAGCCTGATCCGTGGCGTGGGGCGACGCGAAAGTCAGGTTGTGGCAGGGCGCGACGGTGCTCACTCAACTGTTGCCGTGCCGCGGTACCAGTCATCTCCCCGCGACGTTCGTTGGCGCCGAATAGTGTCCTGGCCAGGTGCTCGCATGCGCTGAGAGACGTTAGGCTGAAGAGACGAGAAGAGAACAGATGGCGGCGGTGCAGATCCAAGGAGCAAGTGTGCGCAAGGAAGAACTAGCCCGTCCCGTAGACAGCCGCTATCATACGCTGACACCGTCAGAGGAGAGGTAGGTAGCACGCTAGTCGGTCAGACGAGCCAGGGGTGCTCGCGTGCGTGCGATAAGTGAGTAGTGCCTGTTGGGGAAGGGCATCAGTCCCGTCCAGCGAGTAACGCGAAAGCGTGGAATCGCACCAGGAATGGATTGCTTGCCTCACGCGCTGCCTGGGTCCGACTTATTTGAGCCAAACAGGGATCCGTAGGCGATAAGTCGTGTGACCTGCGTACACTAGCTTGGCCGGCCCCGTCGCTGGGAGAGCGCCAGACAGGGATGCGGTTCTGCATCTATATGGCTGGCGATGAGCTTCGAGAGAGGAGGGGTCGTCGAGCTGGTCACAGAGGCGTCGATGCCCATCCCGAGTTCAGCGCTCATTGGGGGAGTCCGCTCTCGTGCGAATGGTGGGATGGCAGCTGTTGAATACGGAATGTCCGAATTCGACGAGGATAACGGTGCACTGTAACTGCGACTGTTGCAGCGGTTGGAACCTCACAGGGAGAGAAACCGTATGATGCAGCACACTGATGACGTATCAACTTTACGTAAACAGTTGATCTGACGACACGTGTTTGACTACAACTCGGGAACGAATTGAGCAGCGCACTAGACAGAAGGCGATACATGGCATTAGCACGACCATGTCATGTTTCAGCCGCAAACGGAAGCTAGTCCTGGTCTCCATCCTCCACAGGCAGGAGGAAACCTCTCCGTAGGACGAGTGCCTGTATCCGGTAGCCTATTACGTCTGACGCGTCGCACGCACCGACCTAACACACAGCATCCAATGAGCTTACTTGGGACCATAAGATGGAGGATGATTGACATAGCACCCCTACGGAAGAGACAGATTCCAAATAGTGCCCTGCTCCATCGGGTCCAACTGTCGGTTAGCAGTACAGACTTGGCATGACAGAGAAATCACTTCCTAAGGTGCTCGTCTGGCTCGCTTGCTGGACGGGTGCACGAACAGTTGGCAGCGTCGCGGTGCGGCGCTCGCCCTTCGCCGTTGAGATGGGTTCCGCTATGTCTGGTCCGAGCTGGTCACTCAGTACTCAGTGTTCGGTCCTAGTCCGTCCTGTGCGGATCGGGGGATTCCGATCGCACCCCGGCCAGCAGCTGCTGGGACTCTGGGGGAGAAAGCAAGCCTCGAGAGCGCGTGGGGTTGGCCGGAAGGCCCCAACCCGGACCTCTCGCAGGCTCGCCCGCGCTCCAAACTACACAGCCCGCGACACGTCGACATGAGCACGAAATGACTTGCACGCCTGCCGCGCTGACAGCTACTAGGCTGATATCGCGAGTGCCGGTCTATAGGAATGGCTTAGTACACCGTGCTTCAGTTGATAGTTCGCGAGGGCATGATCTCAACGAGAACTGAACCGCACCAATTGACGGGGGTCATGGCGGTCTTCGAGCTAGTGCACGCACAGGACTGGGCCCTGCAGATGCGTCGGCAAGCCACCGGGCAAGTAGATCATGAGAAAGCGTAGCATGCGATTGCGACCATAGTCATAATATGCGATACACGGCGTGGGCAGATGGTAAAGGGAACAACAGAGAATCGATCATACGACGGTACCCGCGTTCGACGCGATACGCGGCCAAAGATCTGCCTGCAGGACGCACACCGGTAATAGCACGGGTCAACGGAGGTGTATGGGGAGGGAGGGGAAAGTGGTGACGCACGCATTCTTTTGCTACGGGGCCAGTGATGGCGGATCCCTTCATCTCGCCCTTTGGGTTCACGATCACACCGGCGTTGTCCTGCGCGCGCGGTCATCTCTCGGTGCACGGGGTGGACGAGACGAGCGGACGTACCTCGAAGTACAGCACGAGGCCCTCTCGCCGGCGCCACGACTTGCGCTGGCGGACAATCACGACGGGCATCGCTGCGCACGCAAAAAACACGCGCCCGGTCAGCCACGCACACCGCCGGCACCAGCACAGAAAGGCGGAAACGCACTCTTCTTGCGGAGCTCCGGCTTCCCCTTCTTGACGGACGCGACGACCATGTCGCCCACACCGGCGTCGGGCAGGCGGTTCAGGTGCGAGCCCGTCCCGTACGGCTCGATCACGAAGAGCGACCTCGCGCCGCTGTTGTCCGCGCAGTTGAGCACCGCGCCCGTCGGGAGACCGAGCGTGAGCCGGAACTTGTTGCCTGATGCACCCGCACCTGTACAGAGTGATCGGTGAGCCCCGGGATAAGGAAACGGGGGGAGAACGCACCTGCATGTGTGTGGACCGCACGATAGGGACAGCGAGATTCCGGAACATGATCAGCGCACGAACGAGCAAGGCAGGAAGGAATACACACCGCGTTTGGACATTTTGTTGGAGGAGGACTTGTTGAAGACGGAGATGGACTTCGGTCCTGCACGTCTGGTGGTGTTGGATGAGTGTGCCAAAGTTTCGTGCCGAGCCTTGCCGGATTGTGCTGTACAGTTATCGGCAGACGCCGGCCACCCCCAGTATAGGGTTATTATGCACCTCCTTTCTTCTCCTCCTTTGAACATTACATCTGGGAAGAAAATGCTCTGCAGCGCTTTGTGCCCTTTCATGATCAGCGTTGTCTGCGAGCGACAAGCGTAACTGATGCACCAGTGGTCTACGTACCGGCTTTATGCTGGTGTAGGAGGAATCAGTTATCATAACATCTTAGACTTTTGCCGTGCTTGCACGGCCAGAACCCCTGATTATGTGTGTCAGTATATTATGGGAGTGGCAGACCACTGGATCTAGCAGATGTGTCGGTGCATGCAGCGAGCCTGGGCCCTGAACCAAGCCCGCACTATGATAGTTCACCTGAGTTCTCACTACTGTGTTGCCTGCGCGAATCTTCTATTTGCACGTTGTTTCTGAGACACCACTGAATCACTTTCACCACTAGCATTCTCATTGCTCAACACTGTCCCAAGTGGAAGAGCTCAGCCGATTGAAATGACATGTATGTATCCCACATACTACCATTGTCCCTGCCCGGAATTCTCTCGCCGGAAATGGCTGCACTCGGGCATTCCGCAGTGAGTGCACTACCATGCTGACTCAATGTCTGGCATGTAGGCCTCTCCCATGATCATATGTAGTCTGCCCTACCATCCGAGCACTTGGCAGCTCTATCCTCGTCTCCTATAGTCTAGGGACCGCCGTGAGACTAGCTTTGACGTTGGTATAGAGGCAGGTCCATGCACTCCGTTCTCTGAGACCCCCGGAGCGTGGAAAACGCGTCTCTTCACCTAAGTGCTCTAGCTGCGCATTGTGGGCAAGGTATACAGATCGTATCATGGCCCTGCTCGTGGTTGATTTGCACTGCGCAGACCCTCCAGGGGAAGTGAACATTGTCAAGGGGGTCAGTTAAAATATGCGCAGAAGAACATTCAGACATCTCGGAGGCCGGTCATTTTGATCCTTGACAGGCACAGCGTCCTCGGTCTGATTGGTTGTATGCCCCATTCTCCCAAGTTTTACCAAATTGTCGACGTCCGCTGTGGATATAGCTCGTGCTTCATTCGTGGCCGTGGTGTCGCAGTGAGTCGAACGGCCAGTCATGATCTGATGGTTCTGCCCTGGAGGCCTCCCGCTTCAGAATGCAATCACCCGGGAGGAACACAAAAGCGCTGCGAAGAAACGCAACATCAGAATCTGCGACCTACCTCTGTGGTGCACAGCGCATCGCCACTCAAGCCACGACTGTGACGCCTGGGTTCGCATGCATCGAAGCTTGCGCATGCTGCATTTCACTTTCTCGAAATAGGCTGTGCGGTACGTGGCATATCCAATCCGCGTGGGTGACAACGCAAGGAGACTCCAATCCAAAGCAGTGTGGCTTCAGTGGCGCAACAATTCGCATGTCACTGGGCGCAGGATTGTCCGGGCCACAAGATGTCGAGAACGGGCTGTAAAGCAGAGCTCGAGGCCGAGGGCAACACCTCCGCGCTACACCATCGCGAGGAAAGGACGCAGCTCAAGGCGGGAGGGGCGCCGGTAAGAGTTTCACAAAACCGCGCGACTCGACGGCGCCTTCGCGTCCGTCGGTGTCATCAACCACAGTTCCTTAGCGGTAAACATAGCCACCAGCCCCGTCATTCCTCTCTGGAGCAACGTCGACGATGCATCAGCGTCGGGCGACGGTCTCCTGATGTCGGGTCCCGAAGGAGAAAAATCCGGGACAGGCTAGGAGCATATGATCTCAAGCACTACTCATCCGCTAATTGACGAAGGGGATTTGCGCCTCGACCGCGAGCTCTGGGAGGTCGGAATGAGAGAAATAAGTTTCGGCGCTTCAAGGATACTATTAGCGCGACGTGATGTTGTGTGGCCAATCTGCAGTGAGTCGTTGAGTCGGTTCGACTGAGTACATATCCCAATTGCATTGACGAACGTCTAGGCATCTATCAAGCCGGTACCCTATGACGAGAGGTATACCGCCAGTGGCTCGGCACTCGCGCACCTGTCATCACCCGGCGGATGTCGAAGGCCTCCGATTAACACCCGGGACCCTAGTGATACACGTTGGTGACCAGCATCCAGATTCCAGACGCGTTGTTTGCATTCCCGGTGTGCATCCTCTCATTACGAATCAGAATGCGCAGCCCTAGCCTGGAGGTGTGGTGATTTAGAATGTTCATCGGCTGGTTTCTTTATAGCAGTCGGGAGATATTGCGTCCAGCCAAGGTGGAAGTTCTGCTGAGAGCATATAGGCCGAGATTGTATCTTGACCGACATACCGGAAAGTTATCCCGAACAGCTCGCGGGATAAGAAATTGTTATAGCCGCTTTAACGGGCATGTCCGCTCACCCCGAGGTAGCGTGCTTGAGACTGCTCCAAGCAGCAACGGTGACAGCCTTGTAAACATCTGCTCTGCGAACCGCATGATCCAACTGTCAATCACAGTAAGCCACCATTCATTCAGGCCTCCTACTCCACCGACCCCGCTGTCTAGTTCAGCCATGGGAGCGTCTGCGAAGCAGTCAACAATCTGACACCGTGCAAAATACGTGATAGCGCCTCCCAGCCCGCGCTGACCGAGCATTCGTGCAGGCATTATTGTTAGTATTCATGTGCTTTGATTCCCGAGTGCTCAGGGCTTTTTGTGTGAACATCCTCCACGAGCGGACATTACGCTGACTTATCGATGCGGCGCCTAACTGACAAGTAAAGAGATGCATCTGTCACACAAAAGAAGACACCTACTTACATAGGCCCGAGAATAGCAGGCAAGGCTGAGGCGTAGCGACCGGCCATCCAGCAGGCTAACCGCTAAGTGGTGTCGACAGTCGAACAATTAACAGATGCTCGAGGAAGCATCCACTGATTATCTGCGTCATCAAGACCACACTGAACCGACTAGTTGAGCACAGGTGTGAAGCGCATCATGCAGTCTCAAAAAGTAGATGTTGGAACACCGCGGGCATAGCACAATGTTCGAGCCCTGACAATACATGGAAATTGGCACTTAGTAGGGGATGTCTGTGTGGAAACCGAACATCAAACGAATAATGCAGTGGCGACCAATCAGGTCACGAATCGGA
The DNA here is from genome assembly GCA_964035675.1 of Fomitopsis pulvina. NCBI lineage: Eukaryota > Fungi > Basidiomycota > Agaricomycetes > Polyporales > Fomitopsidaceae > Fomitopsis > Fomitopsis pulvina. The sequence continues at coordinate 126,538 of OZ037968.1, read as the reverse complement.
GCGAAGATGAAATATGTTATCTCAGTTTTGGTCTTCGCGCAGACACCGAATATATTCCCCTACTAAGTGCAATGTTCGTGCACTGTCGGACCCCGAACATTTCACTGTGCCCGCGGTTAAGGAGTGTGAAGGCCACTGGCTAGAGCTCGGAAGGGCCGACTCGGAAGGCTTGGTTGGAGGGGCTACGGGCAATGTCGAGGGGGCTTCTAGAGTCTCGATTTGAGAGTCCCGTACGTTGAAGTAAGACCGGTGGCTGTACTTGATTGACCGCCGGTGTATCTGACAGGACAAGTTTTCTAATAATATAGCCGTGCTTCGCGATGGACTATATATATATAGTATGACTGCTCTGATGTAAGCGGATAATGCGGCTTAACGTTAACTAACGTTGCATCGCTGCGAACTTGAGCCCCGCGTGCTCCGCCGCCAGCTCAATGTAAGTGTACTAGTCACACCGAATACAAGTCACATACTTTATCACGCCAGTTCGTTTTCGATAACAGCTGTATATCTTGTGTAGCTTTCCGTTGAGGCTCGAGATACCGTGAACCAAAGAACGCCACGAAAAAAGACTCGAGCCGCGCCACGCAGGTCAGGGGGGGGTTAGTCTGAGTTAGTCTAGCTCACGAGACTCGCGATGATGACTGCCAGGATTCATGCCACCATCCCTTTTCGAGCGCTGGCCTAAAGTGAAATGCAGGTAAGAACTCGGGACGTCTTCATCAATAAGATCAACGTACAAGATATGCGGCGAGGGTTGTGTATGTTTTTTGCCATGGACTTTGCGGGTCAACTAGCGGACGGTTAGACCCGCGGATTGTGATGTCTTATAAGGCGGAGATTAGAACCAGTTGTAGATTCTGTCAGCATTCCATTGATGTCATCTCATCATTGCTGGCAACGTCTTCCAACACTTCACGACAAGGAGGCGCTCCGTGTGCATGTCATGTTCCTGCCCTGAAAGCTATCACGAGTACGCTGTCCGCGAGCATGTTCCGCACTTGCCGGTGTACAGATTCGAGGCTGACAGCCTACGGGAGAGCCGACGCCAGCGATCCCGATACAATCTCGCAAGTCGGAGTGACTAACGTCTCCGCCGATGCGTCCCGCTCCTGTTCCATATGGCCGCAGACGCCTACCACCAATTCGCAGATGCTGGTCTCACGCAATCGTGGAGGAGCACTGGATGTCGTAAGGAGTCCATACGGCGACAGTCGGGTGTCTGGAGGTGTGAATATGGAGAAACAGCAGGGATAGGGCTGTTGAGGCGATGACCGGGCCTGCAGGCGCTGCTCGTGGCCAGCCATACACACATACACACACCAGAAGCGGGGCCACCAGCAACAAGGACGAGGATAGCATAAGAGGGCGGGGTTGAAACGAATTTGCCTGGGATGCTAAGCTAGTGCAAATCCTGAGCTGGAACAACGAGACTGACAAGCTCTCCGAATGCGCCCATAGGCTACGGGACAGATAGGTAGTGGTGGGTGATTAATGCAGCGCAGCACCTCACCAGGAAATAAGTTAGCGACGATAGATGGTGCGTGCTACGTTCACGAAAGATGTGGACGAGAGCGTCTGTGGTCGCCCGTCTGCCGCCAAGTCGGAACCTACGCTTGTAGCACACGTACAATGTGCGTACCTAGTGGAGTCTGTAGTAAGGTACCGCCCATACCAAGTCTCAACAGTCCTAAAATGGCGATGCAATTGTTGTTCTGCAATGTCGCAGGGAGGCGACCCTTCTAGTCGTGTCCCCCGTTTGTGGTATTCTTGAGGACATCAGACCATAGTTGTTCCGGTCCAGATCTCTGTTGCTAAAATCTGGCTTGTTATTTAAATAGTAGGGGACAATAAATCGAACGACATACTCCCGGGACCTTCGAGACGGCCAGACATCAAGCATTAAAATCGTCTGGTGGGAAGGTAAGTCAACAATAGGAGTACGATGATCAGTATTTGACTGATATTCCCGACTCACCGGTCGTCCCTGATATCTCATGCATAACTTCCCGGTGATGTGTACCCGTCTGCAAGCTGCTGTGATAGATTTAGCTGGTGCTCGGTAGTGCTTTTGCGGATCCATCGATGCCCACATGTTATTAGAGATTTGAGATTGTAGTGCTCGTTCGTTGAGCTCAGACGGCGCGTCGTCCGCAAGGTCCAGGTCCACACTGTAGATTGTGGTCTGAATGGCGTGCAGAGCTGCACACATCGGCCACCTAAAGGCAGTCAATCTGCAGCGCAGAAGGCACACCTGTCCCAGATTCAGCCTGTTCCTGACTCATAATATGCCGGATGTCGGAATAGCGTCATCCCTCACTTGGCCCACACGACGCGTACATGAATGGTGCGAGCAATGACGGAGAACCGGAGACAACGAGATTCCGACACCTACGCACATAACAGCAGGATAGGTATTGTAGTCCTCTATGTATCCGCGGTCGCAGTCGGCCGCATGATGATATGATGATAGAACTCTGGTCCAGAGCGCGAGAGCGAGACCTGCTCAGTTCCAATGGGAGCTCGGAAGGGGAGCATTAGCAAAAAAAGGGTGAGAACAACCAACACAAAAAGGTCTGAGTGTCCATGTGGGTCCACATCTCACGTGCCGTGCCCGACCCTCCGCCGGAGGGCCGCCAATCCTGCTCTGCATACTTACTGTAATACAATGTCCGACCAGTCAGTCGGCACCTTCCAAATAAGGCTCGTCAAGCGCCCCGCTTTTTGCCTGAATTAGACAATTCGCCGACTTCTAGAGGCTGCCGACTGACTGGTCGGACATAGTATTTGTTCGTGTTTATAGCACTATCGCAATGCAATGACCCCGTAGCAACGCGTTTCATTTTCTGTTACTCCGAGGGAGCTGTAATCCCGGAGGGTGGTCCTAGCTGGCAAGCGGAGGCCAGAGCCTCGCAGTGTACCACGAGTGTACAGCAGCGTTCCGGAGCGCCCTGACGGATCCACACCATCATGGGATGCTCCCCCCGCACCGCATAACGCCGCCTATGCATACTCTTTCCCGCCCTTCATGTCAATGAGCGTATGAGACACATCACACGGGCTTTTGAAGTGTGGCGCTCAGCCTACCCACATGTTGAATCCAAAGCAACTACATATGTACCAGGGCAAACGCGGGGGAGTCGAGCCCAACACGCCATTGAGCGGTCGATCCCGGGCCTCCACTGACTGATAACCGATGAAGAACGCCTGCGGTGGGCGACAAGGTTGACTCGGTGTTATGAAGTGTACATGTGGTTCTGGACGTCTTCCTGTGAAGGAACATGAGGTACTCAGCGCCGATCGGAAGAAGCTCGCACGTACCAGCTTCTCAGGTCGGGGGCGCGGGATCAGACACCTGCGGTCTTTCTTGCAGCTTGCTGGCCCAGTGCACCGCATCCTGGATGTTTTCAACCGGCATTTACCGCTTGCATCGCGCTTCACACGTGTATGGCGCAGCATTAGTACTAGTGTCCACAGCCGACAACTTGGTATGCATCCGGCCCTTTGCATATTATGCCTGTTTTCCGGGCGTTCAATGATCCAGGTGCGTAACTCGTTATACGCTGTTGCCAAAGCACTGATTGACGCAGCCTCCGCCGAGAAGCAGCTATTCGTCGACGAATCACTGCTTCAGGCTGAATGGGCACAATTGCCTTATTCGCCAGGAACAGCGATGCTATTATGACTCCTCTCGCGCACTTTTTGTGATTACTGCTGCCTATCAGCCGGAGCAATAGATCCATCTTTTCGAGATCATGACATATCTGAACCGGGCATAGTTCCGACGACTGATATGGACGTCCTTCAAGTCGGGGCGATGTCCTCGAGGCACGCACGGAGACGCGCGAGAAGCACAGTGGACCCACAATGCGAATGCAATTTAACCCGCGAAGCTGAACCGCATGTCCTCGCACTCCTCCAGTCAAGATGACTGCGATCATACGGCATCTCCTTGCCCAGCTCGTCCAGCGCTTACACGTCCCCAACCACTACACTCCCCGCTACGAGGATGCCGCAGTATGCGTCAGGCTCGACACTGAAGTGACGAGCGACGCCGAGCTTGCCTTCCACAACACCTTCGCCGCCATGAACGCAGCAGTCGCCATTAAAGCGCGGACGCCCGCCACTGAAATGGCTTTGAAGCGAGCGTGAGCGCATTTCGTACCTACCTGGTTTCTTGCGCTGATCATCTGATCCTAATAGCCAAACGAACGTGGTGACCGTTGACGACGGATTCCACATTCCCATTGTCGATTCATTGGCAGATTTACAGCGCGTCAGTGCTACGTCGTCTGCGGCACTAGTAGTCAGTTCTCTGCTCGTGAAATCCACTTCGCAAAGCTTACCTTGGGCTGTTCCGCTCATAGCGAGAAGGACGCACACTCGCGATGTGGTCACATCGGACTGACGACGCTGTGGACGAATATCGCGAAAAAGAACACAGGATACAACACTCACTGGGATCCTGCCAGTGTGATATGTTCCCTGTGTCATCGCGATACCCTCGTCCAGAGCCGTCGTCGGGTGGCACGAGTTCCTTGCTGACTCCGAGCGCCGATGCTGTGGACCACCCCACACTTGTTGGCAACACATTTGATTTAGATGAGCTTGTTTTCGGTGACGAGCTGGATAAAGATCTCTTGTCGCTGAGTGTCGAACAAGATAGATCGATGCCCGCCGACATGAGCGTCTGGAATGCGCAGACTCTGGTGAGCACTGACCAGTAGTTCATCGCACGATGTGGGCTTACCTGAGGTGGATAGGATATGTGGCGGCCGGAGGAGGAAGCGCCTGTGCACCTCCCCACGCAGGTGCAGGTGTATTCTTCCCCGATGATGTCCTCCGCCTCCCCAATCGTGCTTCCGCTCTGGCAGGATGCGGACGATCCGTACAGCCACTCGGTACCAGGCGGGCTCTATTCTGCAGTGGTGGGCCCGATGCCCTTGTCGGAGTCACTCCTGCAAGAGCCTCAGGTGAAGACGATCTCGCCGCACCTCCTACACTCCCCTTCCTCACTGTCACCATTGTCCGCCATTTCTGGGTTTTCGCCTTCGACGTGCTCTACTAGCGAACTCTCCGGGTATTCGCCAGCCTCCGTCTCCATGATGATGTCTTCGTCATCCTCGGCCTGGGAGACTGGGCTCGTCTCGTCGGTGCCACACTTACACCACCCAGAGCTCGCTGATAGTACAGAACCCCGGAGTAGCCTTGAGATTGCCCTGGCCACGCCGGACCTGCCACCATCGGCGCCGCTACAGCCGATATCGCTGCCGCCAGCCGCCCACGATCCCGGCTCGTGTGAGCAAGCAGAGGCCTCACTTCCGAAACGCAGGCGCGGGAGACCACGCGTCTCAACAACTTCCCAGTGCGTGACAGCCCATACAGCAATGACGCCCCTCCGCCCGATCAGACCACTTCCCAGGCGGCGGACGCCACCAGCGGTCTCCCGGCCACCGGGCACGCTGCATCCGCTGCCAGGACGTCCTCCAGCGACAAATCGACGAACAATGGCGGACGCGTGGGCTGGATCTGTCCACCGTGCACCTTCACGCTCATCTGCGAGTCTGGATAACGAGGTGAGCCAGATGGCGAATCACTCGTCCTGTCTTTCGGAGGGACTCGACAAGACCATGAACGAGGTCACTGAGGCTGATGACTGCTGCGCTCCAAAAGACGACAGCGAAGACAGCGATTACGAGGCAGACATCGACGCTGACGAGGATGAGGTCGAGGTCGCAGTCGACAGCGGCCACCACCACGTCGGGTCGATATGCACAGGCGGTGTCTCCGCCGTCGTCCCCCGGGGTCCGAGCAAGCGGCGGCCCCGTCGCCGAGGTTTCCAACGCAAAGTTAAGTTGTCGTGCGCAAAATGTCCCGAAAAGTCATTCACGCGCGCTGGGGACCGTCTGCGACATTGGGCAAACAAGAGATGTGGCGGGGAGGGCCCCGACGACCGAGAAAAGGTCGCGAGGCTCCGCGAGGAGCTCGTTGGCAACAGCGCATGCCCGTTCTGCGGCGAAGTCCTGAGCCGTCCCGACGCACGCCAAAGGCACATCAAGGCCAAGCACCCGGAGGAGACTCTTCACATCGAGGAGGAAGAACGCCCTTCAAGACGGCGCCGGCGTTAGCGGCCGCGTTGTCGATGGTGCAGCCTTTGGTGTATCAATCATTGTATCTCGTCATCTTATACCCCGGACATCGCCTCCATCGTTGTTGTACTCACATTGTTCACCCCCATCGCTCGCGTCTTCATGTATACTTTGGATTTGATGGGCATTGTATCTGAATTATCCTGCAATGTCAGCGTCATCTCTTGGAGTGCAGCCACTAAGCGATAGTATCTACCTCGCAGTATCGCTCCCACATCGCCGGTTCGCGTGCAAACGATGCCAACCCCGTTAGCCCATCGCACTGATGCGAAGACATGATCCATCCGTCAGGTAGCAACACTGCTGCAGGCACGCAGCCCAGAAGACGAGCACGCGCAACCCATGAATCTGCATGGCGTCGCCATTGGTCCGCTTAGCGAGACGGCGAAGATCCCGAGCCTGATCGGAGAGTAAGTGTAAATCAGGATGCATACTTCGGCCGGCGGGCGAGATAGACGCATGCGTACTTGGAGAATGTGAACTTTGCGGAAGGACAATGTGGGGATGATCCAATATCCTCTCGCGGGACCAGGAAGCGCAATGGCTCCTGATTAATTTGGTGTTCCATACAACACGCACGCCGGATTCAAGAACGCGGCGGCCGGCCAGAACAGACCAGCATGGCGAGAAGGGGAGGGGCCTCCTACAGAGGACGTGGTACGGTTTGCATTGGCGTGCCGCCCAAGTATGCCCAGGAGGCAATCGCTACGAATAGTAGGTGTGTACACCCAAAACCGGTTACGAAGGCCCAACGCGTGGATCAAGACGCATGGGCCTTCCACAAATTCCCAGAATTCATAAATCCGCAGAAGGTGACTTGGGCGGTTCTTCTGCGATCGTTCATCTATCTGCGCCAGTTGTACGTCATGTTAGCATGCCTCAAGCATCAAAGCGCACGATCGGGGCGGCATGCAATCGATATCCTTCATCGTTGGAAGAGGAAAAGATAGTTTCCAGACTGTAATGGAGTGGGTTCAGATCATGAATGATAGTATGTGTTCGGCCTTCCAGTCTCGAGGCTCGCGATAGACTACTGTCAAGAAGCATCGCACGCCCACACCCATTGACTGGTAATGGTACCGCTTGCTGTGTGAAACACAGTAACCTGGATCCATCTAGCCTAGTTCCGTTCTCGATGTTAGATGAGAACGGGGCTGATTTGCTTGTACTTACCTAAAATGAGGTTCCAACCGCGTGACTGACCAGCGACTTAACCTCTGGGAGGTAGAATACAAGACCATGCAGAATCTAGAGCATTTGGATCCAGCATTCCTCCATCTATAACGAGTAGGCCTTGTCATAGAAGGCCATCGCACCTCACAATCACCACGCAAATATATATATCAGGCCGTCCATGTTCTACTCAGGGTTGTGGCCCTCGAAATGCCCCATAAATTGTGTGAACTGGCCCGCCAGGCGTGTGCGGGGTCATAGCGCCATATTTTGTTGGGAGCTGGAGTGGAATTGTCGCCAGATATCAATGAGCCCGAGTTTATGAGGTAGCTCATCACTTCCGGCAGATAGACAAATACACTCGGACGGTGTAGACAGCAGGCGAGGTGGTGACACCGCAACGCGAGCAACCAGCGCTGCTCAGCCATGTCCGGCAATTGCCGGAAATGCCGGCAAGTTGCGTTAACGAAAGCAACGCTTGTGCTCTTCCTTGAACTTTGAACAGGATATCGCAGAACTTGCATTCGCCACACCTACCATGTCCTCAGCACCGGCATCACCGTCGCCAACCGCATCCAGCTCATCTGTACCCGCCGCACAACCAGACTGGTCAAGCCACTTGTCTTATCCATCGCCAGAGCCTATCGCGTCAACATCAGAGTCGACTCACGAACAGCGCCCTCGCTCGATCCACAGAGAAAGACTTTATGTTGGAAACTTACATCCCAGCATTGACGAGTCGGTAGCTCCGTCTCTGCATCTGAGATCCGTACTCAAGTGTCCCAGGTACACCCTGCTGCAGGTGTTTAGCAAGTTTGGCAAGCTGGCCAAACTCGACTTTCTTTTCCACAAGTCTGGGCCTTTGAAGGGAAAGCCGCGCGGTTACGCATTCGTCGAGTTCGCAGACGCAAATGTACGTCCTTGTCTTAGATTGCACAGTACTGGTCGCTCACCCCGGGTTTTTTGTCACACCATGTCGCCACCGCAAACCCCTAATGTACCCGATGCAGTGAACCCGGGGGAAGGAGCGATTTTGGGGTTACAAGGGCTGTGTTTCTGACAAGAGCTTGTCATTCCGCTTTTTTAGGACGCTCAGAAAGCCCTCGAACTCACCAACGACAAGCTTCTGCGCGGCCGCAAACTTGTCGTCACGCATGCCCATCAGGCGCCGCTCGATCAGGCTGGATACGCAGGGGCGAGACCACGGAGGTTCATGAACGACGCGGGGAAACCGACTACGCTCAGCCTCCTGAAGAACGCGTCCGCGGGACGCTCGGATCTGTACGTGCTGCGCATCCTCGGTACGGATACTTGCTCATGTATGTCTCCATGATATCTAGGACAGAAAACAAGATCGCAAGGATGGAAGCGAAGCTGCGGCAGATGGAACAGTCTTCTGTAGACTCAGGCGCACATCCTTCGCTACCATCCCAATCGATCGCAGCGTCCGTCGCCGCCGTGGAAGCCTCCACTGGCCAGCGACGGTCCGTTCCGCCTAAGAAGACGCGCTCATCTCTCCCTTCCCTGCCACTAACGAAGCCTTCGTCATCTCCATTGGTCTCACCAGCATTGTCCCCTGTGCCACGCGTGGATGGCCCGAAGAAGAGCACGCCACTCTTGGGAGTGCGAATAGTGAAGAAGAAAGATCAGGCGTAGATGGCGAATGAAGAGTTGTGGTGATCTGTCGCTCTTGGCTGTTCTATGGATGCCTGTTAATATCATTCGATGGATGAAAAAAAAAACGTCTTTGGCTGACTCCACACGTACCAACTGACCTCGTATCGCATGATGGGCACTATAGTATGCGCAGATCAATGTCGATGGCATCGCAACTTGCCGGTATTATCGGCAATTGACGGGCGACCCTATCGATGGGTTCTCGCGACTTGTTGCACTGTTACCACCACCTCGCCCTCTACTTGTCTGTCTGCGGCGAGCGACAACGCTTTAATTTGGTGTTCAGCGTGGATGAATCTCAACGCCGATAATGGTCTGGCTCGGCCTCTCAGCTGTGAAGCAATTTGGGTACTGTGACCTTCGTATCGCCGCCGAGGGCTGCTTTGGTTACAAAGTTTATCAAGCGTTTTGAGGGTCGCAACTCGAGGGAGGGGGGCACGCGTGGTCGATTGTGCATTACTTGTTCGGCAATAGTAAAGTCTATGTCTGAGTCTACTGGTTGCAACTAATACGCTACTGCAGACGTTTTCGATTATGCATGATGCATTCCGACTCGAAGTGATCTCGCTGCGGGACCGTGTGATGGCCCAACTCCTTCGCCCAGTCTAGGTGGGTCCAAGCCAGTCAGCCTCGCTTCTCATCTAATATCGAGAAAGGCCGAACGAAAGAGCTTATGCAGAGAAGCACGAGTCCTGGTTGCTGGAGCGGGCGCCATTGATGCTCCTTGACAACAGTCTGTCGCGAGCCTCGAAATCGGACGGCCAAACGGACATCTTGAAGGATATGGACATTCGTGCTCGGAATCCATTGTCCAACGATGAAGGGGATATTAATGTGATTCTCGATTTCGCTCCGATTGTGTGGTTTGATACTCGAGGCGTACGATGGTGGCGTACGGCACATGGATGATCGCAAAACTTCACTCGGGTCAGCCTGTACGAATCGGGGGGATATGGGAATACCTGTGCGTCCTGATCCACGTGTTGGGCCAATTCTACCTGCTTATGGGTGTACACACCTGCTATTTACAGCAGTTGCGTTCTGTAGCTACTCACGCCATCCCTCGTCCGGTTGTCTCTATATTCGTTTGGCTGGGCTCGCAAGCTGTGGGGTATTTCCGCCGAGCTGTCCATTCTACGTGGCTGCTGTAGGAGCGCCCTCCCTTGTCGTGTTCTTCTGCTGGGCCTTCAGATACAACGCATATGCCGTACGGCACACGAATGCATCGGGATTGATATCGCTTCGGGGTCCCGCGAGAGGACAATGGGTGATGCTCACATTGTCCGTCCACATTCTCCAGGTACGTGTGCGTCTATCTCGCCTCCCGGCAATACGTCGATTCACACTGCCTCTAAGCCCGGGGTCTTCGTCACAAGGTTCGATTCGTGGGCCGCGTGCTGGGATTCTGGAGCGCGTGTGTTCAGCACGCCCTCAACAATGACACCGCCTGACGGATGTATCGTGTTTTCGCATTGGTGCGATGAGCCGATGGGGTTGGCGGTGTTCGCACGCAAACCGGTGATACGAGCACGATAGGTAAATATTATTACTCAGTGGTCTTGCCAGCACTCACAGAGATCGCAGGATAATCCAGACACGATGCACATCAGATACATGCAGCACACAAACGCGCGGGCAATGGAAGCAAATAATGTACGTACGGCAACAATACGACGTACGAGATATAAAATGGAGAGATACATTACCTGATATAGGTTACATCACCAACGAGACCGCTACGCCTAGCTGCGGCGCCGCTTCGAAGGTCGCCCTTCCTCATCCTCGGAGCTGCACAGGGTCCCCTCGGGGTGCTTTGCCTTCATGTGGCGCCGACGCGCGTCGGGACGACTCAGGACTTCGCCGCAGATTGTGCACTCGCTGTTGCTGACTAACTCTTTGCGCAGCCTTGCGACCTTCTCGTGGTCTTCGGGGCTCTCGCCACCACACCTCTTGTTCGCCCAATGCCGCAGGCGATCCCCAGCACGCGTGAAGGTTTGATCAGGGCAGTTGGCGCACGCGAACGCCTGATTGCGCTTCGAGCCGCGACGACGGGACTGACGCTTGCTCGGGCCCTGGGAACCCACGGCGGAGACACCGCTTGCGCGCATCGTGCCGACGTGGGTATGGTCGCGCTCGAACACGACCTCGTCCATGTCCTCGTCGGCATCATCCATGTCTGCCGCGTAATTGTTGTGTTCGTTGTTGGTGTCTAGGGCGCAGCAGTCGTCTGCCCCAGTGATTCCGTCCTTGCCGTTGTCGAATTCCTGCACAGGGCGGGCCGAGATATCCAGTATCAAGCTCGCGTCGCCCTCGTACTGCGGCGACCAAGCTGCGCCGTGGACGGACGTAGCCCATGTGTCAGGTGTTGCTCGCCGATAGCTTGTCGTTGGAGGACGCCCTGGGAGGGGATGTAGCGTGCCTCGTACCTGAGGGTTTGCTGGTGGCTTCCGTCGCCTCGGCAGTGGTTTCATGGGACGGAGGGGTATGGTGGCTGCTTGGGTCACCGGCTGGGTAGTCCTCCTGTGCCTCAGGAGTGAGGCCTCTGCCTGCTCAACTGAAACAGCATTGTAGTCGGGCGGCGGTGGTGGTGTGGACGGTCGCAGTGATGGAGACGGCAGGTGTGACGTGGCCATGGCGAGTCCAGGACTGTCGATGATGCCTGGATGGTATGGTGTTGACGAGGCGAGCCCCGCCTCCCGGGCAGATGATGACGAAGACGCCACCATGTAGACGGATGCCGGTGAGTATCCGGTGAGTTCGCTGGTGGATGTCGTCGAAGGCGAAAATCCGGAATTCGCTACCAAGGGCGACAGCGACGGCGTCGACATGACGGTGTAGGGTGGCTGCAGAAGGTGCGGCGAGATCGTTTTCACCTGGGGTTCTTGGAAGAGCGACTCCGAGAAGGGCGTGGGTCCTATCGTGGCGGGATACTGCGCCCCTGGCATAGCATGGCTGCACAGATTGTCCGTGTTCCGCCAGAGTGGAAGTGCGATCGGGGAAGCAGGGGCGGGGACGAAAGGCATCAAGGCGGGGGAATACACCACCTCTGTGGGGAGGTGCACAGGCGATTCTTCCTCCGGCCACCACAGGTCCTATCCACTGCAGGTAAGCCTACGTCGTGCAATGATCTATCAGTTGGTGCCCACCAGTGTCTGTGCATTCCAGTTATTCAAGCTGGCAAGCATTGAATCATCTTGCTCGACATTCAGTGACAATAGATCTTCGTCCAGGCCATTGCCGAAGTCAAGCTGATCTAGGTTGAATCCTTGACCAGAAAATGTGGCGTCATAAAAAATGTCGGAGGTCGGAGCCAACAAAGAGCTAGGGGCCAACAAGGAGCTCGGGGGTAGCAAGGCATTCGTACCGCCAAACGACATCCCTGTTCGAGGATACTGTGACAACGCAGGGAACATGTCACACCAGCAGGATCCCGCCGAGTGCTGCATCAGGTGTTCTTTTGCGTGATACTCGTCCACGGCGTTGTCAGTCCGATTTGACCACATCGCGAGCGCGCGCCCTTCCCGCTAGGAGTGGCACAGCCCACGGTAAGCTTTATTGAAGTAGATCACAAGTGGAGAGGACTGACAACAAGAGCCATGGACGACGTCATGCTGACATGTTCTAAATCGGCGTAGGAATCAACAACGGGAATTGAGATTTCATCGACCACGACCTCGTTGAATAGACTGTAGCGATCACGTGATCAGCACAAGATGGTTGCCACTCGGGAAGTGCACTCGCGCTTGGTTCAAGATCGCCTCAGTGGCGGGTGTTCGCGCTTTGATGGCGACGGCCGTGTTCATGGCGGCGAAGGTATTGTGGAAGGAAGGCTCCGCATTGCTTGCCACCTCAGTTTCGAGTCGGACGCATATGGCAGCATCTTCGTAGCGCGGTGTGTACGGGCTGGGAATGTGGAAGCGTTGGACCAGCTGGTCGAGGAGGTGCTGTATCATGGAAGTCATCTTGACTGGAAGGAGGATGTGAGGACGTGCAGTTCAGTTTTGGGGATTAAATATTCTCTGCATTGTGGGTCCACCGCGCTTCTCGGGCGTCTCCGTGCCACATGCCTCGAGGACATCGCCCGGACTTGCAGGAGATCCAAATCGGTCGTCGGAGCTGTAACCGGTTCGGATGGGCCATGTCTACAAAATATAACAGACCTGTCGTGCCGGTTGATAAGCTACCGCAGTCACAACAGGTCCGCCGTGGGTGCATCATGGAGGGCGAGTAACTATAAGACAACTGTGCCCAATGAGCTAGAGTTATCGACGAACGGGTGCTTCCTGGCAGATGTTGCCTTCATCAACGCTTTGATGACAGCATGAGACTCCTGCGCACCTGGATCATGCAGAGGCCTGGAGGATTGCCACAATAGGACAAGAGCTGGATGCCTACCCTCGGCTATGAATGCTACTATCCTAACGCTGCGCCACACACGCGTCGGGCGCGATGCGGGCGAAAGGAGGCATCTGGGATGCGGTGCACTGGGCCAGCGAGCTGCAGGAAACACCGTAGACGCGTGATCCTGCGCTCTCGGCTGGAGGAGCCGGCCACAGGTATACGTATGTGCGAGGTTCCTTTCTACGACCTCCTCCGATCGACGCTGTGCACCTCACAGGAAAGTGGTCCAGACCCCGAACACTCATAGCTCCGGGTCAGTCTAGCGACGTCGCCACTCCCTGGGTTCTCCGTCCGTTATCACTCGGTGAGCAAAGGATCGACATGGCGCCTGGATCCTCTAACTGTGGTCGCTTCTCGGTCAAGTTCTCGTTCAATTATGTCGACAGGCTAAAGCGCTATGGTTCAGACACTGGCGCTTGTGTTTCCAATATCCTCGTTTGGGAGCGAAGGGTGCAGGTAGGAGAACACATGGACAGCATTGAGCAGTACTGGCAGTGCCGACGCATTGCGTGGATCTGTTAACTTCCCAGACGCTCGCTGCTTAACATACGCCACGAGGCTCCTGCCCTCCACCCGCAGGTGAGAGCCGCCCCTTCCTGACTGCATTTCCCTGGGAGCAAGAGAAAATGCCAGGCGTTGCTACGCGGGTTTGCGATCCTGCTACTACCGTGAAGGATTAAAGAATAGTATTGTCGACAAAAATGAGATGAATACATACGTATGTGTCATCATCTCGGCCGTCGTCACAGCACGTGATATTATTGACCCCACAAATTGACCCAATTCATTTTTGGTATGTACTCGTTGTTTCAGCGCCGCATCCCGTTGGGATTTGCAGTTTGAACTAGAAAACTATGGACGCAACTCCAGAATCGTAGGCGAACATCCTCTCTATTCCGTTCCATGCGCGGAATCTCGTCGTTGCCAGTTCTCCGCTATTGACCCTGGACCCGCAACATCACAGATTCGAACAGTGTGGGTCAAGTAAACATCGCGCCGGATTCCGGCACGTCAGCGGTCAGATGGCAGGTTCCTGGCGCTGCAACCTTGCATGCATTCAGAATATGTTGCAATCTACATCGCCTTGCGGACGAATCACCCTTTAGGTTGAGGGACTGGAGGACTGTATTTCTCTCCTGTTGGCATCATCTGTGCAGGGGTGTCTCCTGGAAGTCATGCTTGGAGTGCCAGGGAAGACTAGTGCGTCGAGAATGTCAGTAATCCTTAAACGGGTTAGCGTGTCTTTATTGTTGACCTTACCTTGCTACCAGGCAACCCGTCGCGGGTTCATCATCCGCGAAACAACAAATCAAGTGTCAGCAAAGGATGCGTGAACTAGATTTGCTACAATCCGCTGTCCTGAACAAAAAAGATCATAAACAGGGGCCGCCAGAAGAGTTGCACCTCCCGTGATGTTGCAGAACAACAATCGCGCTGTTGCTCCGAGATACTCAGCGTAGGTTCCGAGAAACCCTCTGTTTGAGCTGTGGATCCACTGACGCTCTCATTCACATCTTTCATGATTAATCATTCCCTCACCGCTATTTCTCTCTGCTGCATCATCGAAGCGTATGGGCGCTTTCCTTCCGTTGTGCTGGCTCAAGCATCCTAGGACAACTCGTTCGGTCACTACACCTGTATTGTGCTTGTCCTCATCTGTTCCGACTTTAAAGCGTGTATAACAGGCTAGAGCAACGCCCGCAGGCCTGGGAAGGTCATCGCCCCCCTCTAAGCTCCGCCGTGCTCACCCCTCCGGACCCTTCAACTGTCGCTTGAGCCCACCTCTTCTGGATGGACGACCGCTGAGGAGGACTTACGGCATCTAGCCTTCCTCAGCGATTTAGTGAGATCAGTTGATGGTGTGCGTCTGCAACCATATGGAGCAGGATCGGGACGCGTCGGCGGAGACCTCAGCGCAAGTTGTCCGCGAGGCCCAGCGAACCGGACCTCCTAGATTACATCGGGATCTCTCGCGCCCACTCCTCCGCAGGCTGTCGGCTTATCGGCGGGTCACGACGCGTAACGGAGCGCCACTTGGGCGAGATGTACTGGAGGTCACGACGATGTCGGTCAGATATGTTTGCTGGAAGGTGGGCAACCTCCTGAAGTTCTGATCTCCGTTCACGAGTGCCATTATAATACTTGACGATTTTTGGCCCTCACAGCCTTGCAGCTGACTGGGGCTAACCATCTTCATCATACCGGGCTCAACGAGACCCGGAAGGTAATGCGTTGTCGATGTCGCTACAGAGACGATCGACAAGCCTGGCAGCAAACGTTTACCGAGGAACGAACGCGGACCGGTCACAAAGGCGCCGTCTCATACAGCGCCCTCCCACATTCGTCCCGTTTGAGCGACCTTCCTTCTGGCGATGCTTGCGCTTGAGTGTCCTGCCAGTGCCACGTTTACGTCTGGTTCATTCCCCACGTCTGGTCCCTGGGGATTCGCGTCCATGCGACCTAAACACACCGCGTGTCGCATAAGCCGCTGATGGGGTAGAGTGCGGTGTGCGCAATATGGATACACGCGAAGCCAGGCGGAGTCGCTGCGTACGGGTGCGGTGGCCATGCGCTCGTTGCGCCACAGACGCGGATTCAATACAGGCGGGAATTTTTCTTAGCAGTACACCTTGTATTGTTCGCGGGGCATAGTACTCTTGAGGTGTGACGCCCCCGCTGTCGTCATCTTTAGCTTCCTGTACGGGTCAGTCACTGGCACAGGTGCGCCCCTGGTCCGGCATCTATATGTCGTTATCCCATGCTTACTCGCTGGCGGGGTGCGTGTAACACAGTCGTCTCATGCGTCCGATCAGCGCCTCTAGAGTCTGGCTCGGTGTGCTGTTTTTCCTGACGGTGTTTCCGATCTTAGTGGGCACCCCCATCGATGGCGCGCTCCTCGGCTCGGACAACACGTACTGGTATAAAGTGATTCTTTCCAGCGATGTAAGCAGCTCCCTCGCCTGTGCAGCATTATGTTACATAGATTCTACGTAGATTGTCATGGTCGTTGGTGCGGGCATGCTCATTCAGACACGGAATATGGTGGTTAAGCGGAAAGGTACATGAAGATCTGTATCACTCCTGTGTGCCAGCCAGTCGGCATGATAATCCAATGGGAAGAAGATATTTGGGATCATGTTCAATACGCGTTGATCGCGCACCAGGACATCTTCTGCCGTATTGCCCGCATGGGAACCGGGCAATGCATGAAGTGCACATCACGGGACAGGTGATGAGCGAATATTCACGTTGTGTACGGCATAATGCTCGTCTAACTGGGCAACTGGACATGCTACACACTGCAAAGTTAGGCCAACAGATTTTACACTGACCATCCACTGAGGTGACTTCAGGCTCATATGATGAGTTGCGCAATCATACACAGTGACAGGACTTCTTCCAAGTTCACAATGTTAGAAAAACATGATCTCAGATTACAATGTAATACTACTTGGTATCAACTGAGAAACTTGCAACAGTGTCATCCTCAATGCCCTTAGCTGTCTTACTCTGGTATTCGGAGAGAGAGACATTCACTTCATCCTGTGACATCTCATTCAATACTCAGTCAATATATATACATGACATACACTCACCATTGACCTCAATGACAATACAGTTTCTGTTGTCACATCACCTCTTCTGAACTCCATTGAGTGATCCACATCTGACATCATAGGTGGTTGCTGCCGGAGGTTCTTGCGCCTGTTAAGCCTATGCATCAATTTAAAGTATGAGTTCCATATGACTGAGGTCTTGCACACACAAACTACTACTCACGTCGCAACAAAGGATATAGTATAGACTGTACTATGATTCAGTTACTATGTATGCATTGAAAATATGTCTAGCACTCACCCTTGCTGAGCATTAGGTGGAATGGAGTCCAGCTAAGTTGTTGAGGCAGTCCTACAAACTATAGCATTCATATGAGCAAATGGCCAGTGTAGAAGACAAGTTTACAAGTTACCAGCACCAAATTCAGGGCCTGCAGGATGCTGCATTAAAACTCAGTATCTGAATTTATTTGAGGTCAAGTTTGCACATACAATGTCAAGACACCCCTGTTGATCATGAACACCATGAGTTTATCCAGCATATTATTGGTGCTACAGTAGTTCTTCAATATAGTGAGATTAAGAACAATGCCAGTGCTTACTGCTGGAAGCTGCCTTTCTGGTAATGAAAGTAGTAGCACAATGATACTGTGATCATGATGTCACTCAGTGCTGCAACACCAAGATCAAGACCAACTAAGATCTGCAAAAAGTCAATCTGAATGATGTATGCTGATTGAACCGTGCAGTTACCTTGAAGCGAGATGCAGACAGTTTAGTGAAGTAGCCCTGTATCATGTCTTCTATGGACATTGCTAAATCATACTCATTGAGAATTCATGTGAGTATTCAACATGAGCTTACCAAGACCTGTCACTGGGTAGGATATCATGCATTAGAGAGGCAGCATTATGTAGGAATATGGAGATGTCAAACCTAGTGCGGCAAATGAGACGAAGAGCTGATGTCATAACACGATGAGAACATGAGGCTACATGTAGGTCCGAATGCTCACAATTGACGCCGCCAAGACTTTGAAACGGCCAGATACTGGGGTTTTGTCAATATAGGTGTGAGGTGAATACGGGAGCTCAGACGTACTCGTGTATACACTGTGCGCAAAAAAGCTGTCAAATACATCAGTCTATCAATGCACTTGTATAACTCTGTGTTATTTCAACAATTGTAACATACCACTGGACAATGAATGTGACAAGGACCTTCGGGGGAAATCAGTGGTCGTTCCGATGTAAAGATTGGATCCTACCGTGATAAGGCTTTCAACCTGCGACACACATCAGATCAATGTCGACTGTGAGCCGCATTGATGAGTTTTAGCACTTACACAGAGCGAACTGGTGACGATCTTCAGTACGTCACAAGACCGCCGAACGATGTACAACTTACGTGTCGATTATTGTCAGTGCTTGAGGATCGGCATAGTTGGTAACGAGGTACCAATAAACACCTTGAGCCGAGCATGCTTGGCCAGCTGTGTCGAGAAGTCTACAGTGCGATAGCGTCAGCGACCATGAGAACTTCTGTAAATCCTGGCAGTGCGGACATGACCGCTAGCACCTGTGAAATATCGCGTGAGTCACTTCTGTAATCTACGGATTCGACGGATGTGAACGCTCGTACCGTGAGCTTGAGCAGCATCAAGTCCTCTGTGTAGGTAGTGAAGTAATTATAGACCTGCAAGCACTGAAGACATAGTGTCTCTCAGATCGCAATCGAACGTCGATTAAATCATGCCTACGCACTGCGATGCCATACAACCTGAGGATACAGCGATGAGGATACAGCCCACGAAGCGAACATGACAATACCTACCACGTCGACAACGTGAAGCCGATGAAGAGCATCCCGAAGGTGAGATCGAGTTGAGCCATGGCTACAGCGTCGTTACGGAGGTCCAGTGGGGCGACTGGGGGATTTGAACCGCTAAGGATGTTATATGCCGCCAATCCGATGCCGCTCGTAGAATTCAGATGCACTGTTCTTATCGACTGCGAAGACCCCGGAAACACATCTCGATAAGTCGGATCCATGACGCCAATCTTTCATAGAGGCTCTATTTGGCACACGACGTCAAATAGTCAGAGACAGATGCATAGAGTAGAACCGAAACTATAGTGCGGATGTCCAAACGTTCACGCTGAACTTGCCGCTGCTGGTCGTGCCATGCCGCCTGGAACCCCCAGCTTATCATGACAACATCGACAGCGTGGTCACTCTATTTTGAAATCTTCTTTGGTATCTGTGTCAGCTCAATCAGGACACGCTCCGATTGGGAGAAACCAACCTAATTGCAGTGGGCATCATAACCTGACATGCATGGCGACATGGACCTCGGTCGAAACTCGAGCATCAGACTACACGTCTTGATGAGCAGATTCGCCGACGATGGCGTGGACATCATGGAGTGTCGAAACACCTTAGTGAACGAACCGCTGTGCACGCGCGAAATGAACATCAGCGTCTGACCCGAGTAACTTGTTAACGAAACGGACTGGCGCATTCTAGTCGGACGCATTTATGCTGAAATTTATTGCGGCCGCCGGGTTCCTTGACAGAGCAAGGCCATCCGATGCATGTCGTGAATGCCCGCGTGGCGACTTGCCCGTCAGTCGGGACGCAGTTGTGATCAGCCTCGGTAGACTTTGCACGATGGGCGATGATGATAAGTATCGACCAACAACAGTGGAAGTAACGACAATCACGGAGATAAGAGCAAGCAGTAGGTCCTCGACCAATACAATCGACAAAAGACAGTGATCCAAGGCAACAGACGTGAACAGAGAAGCAGCTAGTGCCAATGCATTCCTAGCGATAACGGGAGGCAAGAGTCCCGGATTGAGAGAGGACACAGTCCGAGAGGAAGTAAGCACTCCTGTGCGCGAGGTCTACAGCTTGAACTGCGAAGTCGGCCTAAGGGGAAGGCCGCACTGGACACACATCAGCACTCGCCATAACTGACACACAACGTGAAAGAAAGAGACCACATACGCACATTGGTGTAGATGGCATCCACCGTGCGCATCGTCCCGATCGAGTCCTCAGCCGACCGCCACACCTCTGGTGTACGCCCCCGCACCTTATCCACGAACGCCTCCAGCTGATACCGGTACCTGCCACATGCGCACCGTCAGCCCGAGCACACAGAGCGAACCGCACGCACGTACGCGGTCCACCATTCCTCTCCCTTGCCCGTCTTCGGCTTGTAAGTCGCCTCCGTCCATGCCCGACGGCCATTCGGGTACACCCTCATCGCGTGCCACACGTGCGGGAGCACATAGTTCGACCACTCGACCACACCGCCCTCACACTCGATCCGCAGTACCATCTTGATCCATTGCGGGAACAGCTTGAACGGGCCCCACCCATCCATCTTCGAGTCCGTCGTGATCTGTGCCGGCACGTCGCCGAACGTCAGTTCCGCGTTGATCTTCTGGTCAATGTTGGTCTTCCGGCACACGACGTCCGCGGAGTGCACCACGGGGCTCCCGTCAGAAATGTAGTGCATCGCATTGACCGGGTACGCTGTCACGCACGCACGAGTCAGCCCGTGTCTCGCAGGTCCACGCACACACGACAGGATTGCACTCACTGCCCATGTCCATGAAGGCCCCGCCACCGAGATCATAGTTGAATCGGATGTCGTCCTTGACGAAGAAGAGACTGTCCCACACGGCCAGATGGGCAGACATGTTTTTGATCGGCCCGAGCTCGTCCACGATTTCTTTCGCTCTCGCCATCGACGGGTGGAAGCTGACGTCCCGAGCAGCAAGCACGACGACGAGAACGTTAGCGCCGGTTGCAGCGGCCAGACACACGACAAGCACACGCACCGGACCTGATACGCCTCGAGGAGGACGAGCCCGCGCTGGCGTGCATACTCGAACATGCCGCGTGTCTCTTCCTCGTTGTCGGCAATCGGCTTCTCGCACAGGACGTGCTTTCCTGCCGCGAGGGCTTTCATGGTCCACTCGTAGTGCAGGCCATTTGGTAGCTAGATGAGCACCGTGAGTAGGAACGGAACGGGGGCTGTGGTGCACGCACGCCGATGTATATCGCGTCAATATCGCCGTCGTCGATGAGATCTAGAGATGGGCATCAGAGGTCAGCAGCAGTGCTTCCCTATGCTTAGTGCTAGTTTGTCAAGCGCGGAGCGGTCGTGCCCCCGCCAGCAGCTGCTGGGCAAGCCGAGAGAGATGACGAGCCTCGGGAGCGCGTGGCGGTCAGCCAGAAGGTTTAAGCCCGGGCCTCCAGGAAACCGGGCTGCTAACGGCCGGTGCTCTTCGAGCTCGAGAGGCCGGGACCGGAATCACTTCGAGCGTGAAGCAGCGGTGAGGCGACGGGCGTACGCCTAACGACCGCTAGGATGCTTGGGAAACAAGGGGAGGTGGGTGGGATGAAAAATGGAACAGTAGACGTCTGGAGCATAGCGGAGAGGGCTGAAGGCGTGACGGTGAGGGAGGAGGGGACGCGCAGAGAGCTCCTGCCTTCAGCCCACTTCGCTTAGTAATCATCCGTGCGCTCGAGCTCGCAAGCTCGCCTAAGCTCCAAACTACACACAGGAGCATGCAGAACGGGAGACCATAGGCATAGGAAGGCCAGGAGGAGACGAACCTTGGTAAGCAGTGGACCCGCCATAGGCCTTGGCAATGTCCCACTGCCGCGCATATTCGTCGGCGCGCTGCTGGCTTCGCGCGGCGACGGCGAGCACGACCGCATCCTCGTGACAGCGAGCGGGCTTGATGATCGCGTCCGGGGCAATGCGCGCCGCACCCAATACACCAAAACGTAGCGGATGGCTTGTCTTGGGCACCGTGGGGGGATTGTTGCCCTGGATGAGACCTGAGCAGCAGGCACGGCAGGAGCGAGGGCAGGGTGCGGGACGTACCTTGCTTACGCGTCGGAAGAAGGAGAACATGGCGGCGTGCTGGCTGCGGGACTCTGTAAGAAAGAAGGACTATAGATAGAGGATATGTGCCAGCGAAAACAGCTCCCTGAAGGCCGGTGCGCACTGGTGGCTCGGGGTGGTAGGTCTGCGAGCCAGAGACCGTCGAGTGCAAAAGCGAGAGACGACAGTACTATCCCTGAAGGCGAGGAAGAAGCCGAAGAAGGCGGGAATGGCGTCCGTGGCGCATGCGGTCACTGCGGTCTATAGATCAGCAGTATGTAGTCTGCCACGACGTCTACGTCCGTCTATGACGACCAACACGTCCGGTGCGGTTCTGAACTGCGAAGCATCAGGTTCCATTGTGATGCCGAAATAATCATAGCTGGCCGTCAACGTTTCAACGCTGAGCAGATACCAACCACATGTATGTAGTACATCGCCCACGAAGGATTAGGAGAGTTTTGAGCCAGCGTACATGCTTATGTCATCGCCGTGGTTGTCGTGCTCGGTTTCCCATCGGTTTCCACTCGGATACCAGTCGGACACCAGACACTCGATCATGATCGCGAGATCCATTTCGCCTTCCCGTGCCGCTGGTAGTGCGTCTCCGACGTCGATGAATACTGGTTGCCATCTTTTCGCCCTCGATGCTTCCTTCTACCCCTCCTTCTCTTCCCTCAGTCCATCTGCCAGCGGCAAGTCAGCGTGCATGCATCTTTATCAGTCTCTACCACAGCTGCACACCACCGTCTTTCACACACCTCCGCCACAAGAGCGACGGTGTCTCAGTTTTCTATCGCGTTCTCAAGGTTCTGCCGAGATTACCAAGCGTCTCTGGCCTAGGATGCGCACTGGCATCTGTCTGGATAGAAACTAATGTTTTTCTCCAAATTGGAGAATACATCTCATGCATGCTCGCAACGGCATCATCATTCTTCAGTCCCCACATACTATCATGTCATCACCACGCAGAGCTCTTGTCTGCAACACGCAGCGGAAGCCCTGGAAAAAAGTCAAAATGCGCTGCTGTGGTCTGTCAGAACCATATTTACCCTGTCTTCAGGCGCCATGTGCATAGCGAATAGATCATCTCCGAATGCTTCTGAGTGGGCTGGTGAGACTAGTGCAAAACTGCTTTTGAATGCATGTCCATTTCTGCACAGCGCTCGTCCTCAATCCAGCTGTCCCATCCATGTTGGCGATCCGCATGTCGCAGTCAAGGGAGCTGATGAGCAACATGTCGCTTGGATCCACTTCCGGGAACTGCTTTCATAACACCAAGTATCAAGTCGTCGTCGTACACAGCTCACACTGATGTCCTGGCCTTGTAATCACCTTCTCTCGATGTCATCACGCCGCCTTGACCGCCGACCCACCTGTGACGCCCCTGCTCGTCTCTTCTTCCGGACCTTCCTCCGCGTTGCTCGCACTCTGTCATTTTGTAGTACTCTTTGTCTCAGCCTCTGACCTCCCGCGTTGGTGCTCACCGCCCATGCCCGCCCCCGCGCCGACTAACGATGAGGTCTACTGCATGCAGCTGTCAGGTGCAGCCCCGCCTTTGTCCATGTCCAACGTTCGAAAATGGGTCCTCCTTTCGCTGTTCTGCCTCGCCCAATTCCTCGAGGCCTTCAACTCGTCAGCTATCTTTATTGCGCTCCCCAGCGCAACCGCCTCTCTCCAGATGACGGCCGAAGAACAGGCCTGGCTCATCGCGTCCTACCAGCTGACGTTCGCTTCGTTCCTCCTCGTGGTGCGTACGTCTGATCCACAGCTGAGTTTCTTCCCCTCCATGGCTCATTCACGTGCGCAGAGCGGCAGCGTCAGCGATGTATACAGCCCAAGTATGCCTGCGAACATCCTGTCTCACACTTTCAGCTCATCCACACCCTGCAGAATACGTGTTCATAATCGGATGTGCATTGTTCGGCGCCCTCTCGTTGGTGTCCGGCTTCCTTCACAAAGCCATACCCCTTCTCGCAGTGCGTGCCCTCGTCGGCCTCGGCTAGTACTATTCCCTCTCGACCGCTTAGCCGGATCTAGTCTGACAGAGTCCAATGCAGCTGCATCGACCACCATCCCGTCTGCGCTGCACCTCATCGTCAACACGTTCACGTCTGACAAGGAACAGGCCCAGGCAGTCGCCGTCTTCGGCGGGATGGCCGCTATAGGCAACGGTACAGCTGCTCGAATCATCGTCAGGCAGCCGGACCATTGACAAACATTTTATCCAGTTCTCGGTTTGATCCTTGGTGCGCTCTTGGTGCAGTTTGCATCGTGGCGGTGGGTGTTCTGGATCGGCGGGGTCGTCGGTTTGCCTGTGGCGGCCATTTGCGTCTTTGTGATTCCCGCGCAAACGTCGGGGCACAATCGAAAGGCCAAGACGCTTGATATCGCGGGCTTTGTGATCACTACGGGTGCGTGATGTGACGGCCTCGGGGACCCAGTTCACCGATCTAGGTGCCTATTAGCCGCACTTTTGCTGTTGATTTTTGGCGTCACCTCCGGATCCAGTCTTGGATGGTCAACCCCAAGTTTCATAGCACCATTCGTAGTCTCCATCGCCCTCTTTGTGGGTTTCTTCGTGTTTGAGAGGCACCTGGATCCAGAATTTGCCGCTCTGTGCGTATCAGATTATGCGTTCAGATCGCGCGATGTACCAACGACAGAACAGGTCGCCGCAACTATGGGCATATCCAAATTTCCTATGTTACATACTCGTCGCGCTGCTTCCGTTCTTCTTCTTTTCCATGACATTCTACACATTCACTTCCTTCTGGCAAGACGTTTTCGGTTGGACCGCGCTGAGCACCGCTATCCACTTGTGCGTCGCAAAGCCTCACCGTCGCTATTTGCTAACCCCGCATGGCACGTGCAGTCTCCCCCTGGGCATTACAATAATGCTCGTCATACCGTTCGCCAGTCGGCTGCCCGACTACTTCAGCCCGAAATGGATCATCGCAGCCGGAGACGCCTTGCTGATCGTGGCGTGCGCACTGTTGACCCGCGCCACTCGATCAGGTCTGTACTGGCCTTTCTCCTTCCCTGCGTTCATCGTCGGAAGCATAGGCGGAACGCTCGCCTTCACGGCCACGAAGTGAGTCCCCACCGTGACTGGTCAAAGTCCTGATCAGCTGTCTGACGCACGCCATAGTATCACCGTCTTCCGCATTACACCGCCGAGTAAAGCCGGTACAGTCGGCGCTGTGTACAACTCAGCGCTGCAGCTGGGCACGGCCATCGGGATTCCGGTCATCACTGCCATCCAGGTTGGCGTGGATGGACCGGGCGGCAACAGCGAGTTCCGCGGGCGCGCGGCAGCATATTGGTTTTATCTCGCGATGGTGGCCTTCCAGATGGTCTGCGTACTGCTCTTCTATCGTTCCGCCGGCGTCGAAAAGGTAATGGGCGAAGCCAGAGCGGCTTCCGACGTACCTGAAGTAGAAGACATCCCAACTTCAGCACGAGGAGACGCTGACCCTGACGCCAAGGAGGGTTAAGTGGTAGCACATGTAGACTCATAGAATCGAACTATTAGCACAACACGTCGATACCTGTGGTCCCGCGGATTCGGCGTTGGTTGTACCAGCGCTAGGTACACTGCTTCCGCATCCGGTGAAGTGACAGCTTGTAGCGGCTTCCGAGATGAAATGCCTAAGTTATGGTGAATTTAATCTGCCGTAGACACGCACAGTGCTGTAATCCATGGGTACACCATCACATTTAAAGAGGGTATTGCGTTCAATATGAAGTGACATGCAGTGACAAATACCATACTTTCCCTAGTACGCGTGGACTCCTATACCGCGAAAGTATTTGTCAACACCCTCCTGAGTCAATACGAAGGCTCCAATGATACCGTCGGGCCTAACAACGACCGCTGTGCAAGGCCCACCCTCGCTGCAATCGCCTGTGCCATACGCCGCGAAAAGAGCCCCGCTATCATCCACAACATGGCTAAGATCCGTCCTGTATTCATCAAGCACGTTGTAAAGAGAGTCCGACGAGACTTCCGCCGGTGTTTCATCCACTGCACCGCGCCTTCTTGCTATGTTAATGTTGCAGAGGCCCCGCTTTTGATAAGGGAGTAATCCATCCACGAGCGCATCCACAGTCTTCCCCGCCGCACCGCAGAAAATGATCGCAGTGTGTATCGTCGGCTTGAAGTAGGAATGTAGTCGACGGTCCTTCGCGGGTCCTAAGCCCATTGCGTCCGGGGCGCGGTCGCCAGCTCTGGGGTCGCAGGGTTGCGACCTCTCGTCGTATACGATAGGGCTGAACCGGTAGTGAATGCCCAGTTGCTGGATGTTCTTTGGTCGGAACATCGGGTCGGAGTTGGCTTCCGACGGCGTCTGAGTGCCCGCGATGCCCTTGTTGTGGAAAACACGGTCGTGCAGCTCGGTCGTCAAGTCAACCAGGTCCGCGATGACAGGCAATCGCTCGGACTCGTACGTAGCTACGAGAGCTTTTGTGGCCAGACCTCGGGTGTGAAGTGCGATCTTCCAACCGAGGTTATACTGCAGTTATCATGAGTATGCATTGTGACGTTCAGGGCCACACGACGAGACTCACAGAATCTTGCATGCTTGAGTTCAAACCCAAGCCGCCCGCGGGTGAATGACAGTGAGCCGCGTCTGTGATCGACGTGAATTTAGTTGTTCGTGCTATGGGTCACCGAACGTACCTCCGACTAGCAGGCACTGGCCAACCTTCAAACGACCGACGAGGCGTATGACTGCTCTGTAAGAGATAAAAATTAGAGAAGTCAAGCAAACGTATGGCGACCAGGTTACCTGTACTGAGTGAACCAGCTGACATCGGTTATCTGTATGTCGTCCCTTTTAGATAACCTAGCAAAGATGGCAGGGAGAGTAGTTCCGTCAGTGATTTCTGAAAAGTCGACTTTTGGACCGATGAGCTGCAGTTGGAATGCCGATGGTGTGCCAAGCGGCTTCATGCCTACACTGGATGACAGGTCAAACAGGTAATTCTGTGTCTATGGAGCACTCACGCTTCCGAATCGAAACTCCCCCATCTGTGCCAGAACTACATGGACGGGACCTAAGTATTCGAGGGAATGCGGTTCATGTATCGTTAGACTCACTTCATTATCGAGCCCATTAGCAGTAATGTCCGCAACAATCATGCGTTCCGCGTCCCTGGTTTCACCCAGAAATTCCACCGAGAGGATGTTGCGGGTCCGTCCTGAAGTGAAGTGAGACGTTCGTTCGTACATTGGAGTGAAAGGATAGACGACCTCGAGCACCATCGCATCCCGCCAGCCATTTGACAGGAATTCGAAGCAGATTTTCATCGTGAGTTTGCTCGACTCTGCGAATAACGGCAACAACCTCATCCTCAGTTTGCTCTATGTCGATTAGCTCAGTCCCTAAGTCCACTTCGGTGCCTAGTTCATGAAGTTTCTGTCGAAGAATGATTTCGAGGCTCTCCTGGCTCAAGGTGATAGGCCTTGGCTAGAAGTTCGTCAGGCACAAATGTGCGTGTATGAAAATTCCGCACAGACATATGGGATCCTAGGGTCATGAGGGGAGACTTCGGACCATTCCCAGGTTCTTAAAACGGTCTTCCCATCTGTGCCACCATATTGGCGCATTTGCAGCGGACCTGTTCCCTTCTTCAGTAGCTCGTATGGATCAATGCCCAAAAATGCAAGTAGTTCTTGGGTGCGTGGCTGAAGCACTGGCACTGAGCGGCAAACATTAATGTTTCGTCTAGCAATACTTACCTGGATGGTCGTTCCCTTGGAGCCCACGTGATGACCTGTCGACCGGTCGATAATTTTGATCGGGACACCACACCGAAGCAGTGCTAGAGCAAGGGTGAGCCCACTGGGACCGGCCCCAACCTGCGATATTGCGTTTCGATGCATGAGCGATACACACATAGGACATTGAATATACGCACGATCAGAACAGCTGGAGGCTCTTGCATGACTGTACTATCCCGTCGTATGCGTTGAGGATAGTGAGATGAATGCAGACATGAGTTTTATTGGCTGCGTGTCATCAACAATCATTCCTCTATAGACCTCGAATCACGCGAATGACCACACGTCCCATCATGTAATCTTTCATTGACGATGAGGACGCGTTGCGTTTGGTTGCATCGCCTGATCCAAAGTTAGACCGAGCTGCGCATCGGCCAACGATGTTGGTCGCTAAGCGCGTAAGCTAGCTTTAACCTAATTCGTCGAACGATCTGATCAGCGACATGCCACATCACATGGTGCCCATGGCCATTTCAAGTTCGCATGAGCGACTGTCATTGGAGAGTCGAGCTTCGAACTGAGCACTATCTGTTCCGTCAACTCAGAGTTTGACAAAGTGAGCCACTTTCTCGTAAGTAGCGGTGTCATGGGTCCTAACAGTACATCTCAGTGTGGCCTTCCGTGCGCTTATCTTCATGGGCCATACATTGTCCGTACGAAGCGTTCACTAGCCTGTACTCCGTCTCGGCGCTGGATTGCAGATGCTGCAAGGCATAACATCACAAGTTCAGTTGTTGCGTTTCTCACATCGGACGATTCCTAAAAAGGTCACTCGAAATACCGCTTCATAGTGCCGGCTACATCGGGCAATGATTGACACTGAGCGCGAGCCACCGTGGCAGAGAAGATCAGACTGCACCTTATCAACGTGCTACACCAGCTTCCGGCATGGCTGTGGCTATCATGCTCCAGTCATCACTTATATGACAACCCTGAGCCTTCTTGATATGTTACAACCATTGATTAAGAGAAGTGCCCTATTTGATCCACGAAACCCACTGATCCTGATTCTGTTCTCTATTTTTGGACGCGTTCGTCATGAACTGCGCGATGCTACTGGGGTGATTCAAGCTTGGTTATTTTTTGTGGACCAGATGGGTTCTCAGTTCAGCTCTGGCAATGCGCCGCTCGAAACTTCGTATTCGGCAACAGCTGAGTCACTCTTTGTGACACACGATATAAAGGCCCATTTTAGATAGTGCTCTACTCATATCTTTGCAAACGGCTGGTACACTGACCATTGGTACGTGTGTGGTAGCTATCCCCTACCCGATCGAGATATATAACTACTAACCATGGCGTCGAAGATTCTGCGCTTCGCCGCATCGCTGTGAAACCCCTTGCGAAAGCGCTGCTCCCTATCCTTCGTTCTACAAGAGATGTCGTCCACCCCATTTTCGGGCGGCGCTGGCCACACCACTTCAAAGAGTGCAACGTGGGTGTCCTACATCAAGCTGACGCGCGTACACAAGTTCCCAATTGGATCTGATGTCGTCTATTGGCCGTGCAGTACGTAGTTTCCGGTTTCAATTAGCGCACTTACAAACTCTTGACTCCAGCATGGGGATTAGCCATGAGTGCTTATTCCCTGAGACTCTCCCCCACATCTCTTGCAATCCAGTGCGTCGCGTATCTTGTCGGCGCGACGCTTCGGCACAATGCCGCTTGTATCTGGAATGACATGTGCGATATCAAGTTTGATAAACAAGTCGGTCAGTATAGCATCTAAAGTGTTTGCGGTTGCGAAATATCAATCACCGAAAATGCAGGTCGCACCAGGAGTCGGCCTTTGGCCTCAGGAGAAGTCTCAATGAAAGGTGCCATCATTCTACTCTTGGCGCATATTGTTGCATGTCTTGTGATACTTTCATATGCGGGCGATGCAGCGTAAGTCTGACGAATAGCCGGTCTAACACATTGGCTGAAGTGCTGTTAGTTTCAAGTGGGGTTTGATTGGTCTCTGCTTTCTGGATCCGCTGTACCCTCTCATGAAGCGGTGGACTGATTGGCCTCAACTTTGGCTTGGTGCGCATATCACATCTATGCTGGTTTTTGAACTTAACCCCCACATAAGGTTTTGCCATGACATGGGGATTGACTATTACCTGGGTCTCAAACTTCGGAGAGATGAACTGGCACATTGTCCCAGTTCTGCTCACCGGCGGTGTGTGGTAAGGCGCAACAATGTCCGCTAGGATTTTTCACTGCATTGATGCACAG
Organism: Fomitopsis pulvina; assembly: GCA_964035675.1. Lineage (NCBI taxonomy): Eukaryota > Fungi > Basidiomycota > Agaricomycetes > Polyporales > Fomitopsidaceae > Fomitopsis > Fomitopsis pulvina. The sequence continues at coordinate 96,670 of OZ037968.1, read as the reverse complement.
CTGGACTATCCATTATGACACCATATATGCTTGCCAAGATCGTCGCGACGATATTAAAGCCGGTATCCGGTCAACAGCAGTCCTCTTCGGTGAAAAGACTCGTTTTGTGCTCGCCTGTTTCTCGGTCGCTTTTGTTACGTGCCTTGCAGTGGCGGGCAACCTGAACAATCAAGGCCCTCTCTTTTACGTTATTGCTGTGGGTGGTACTGCATGCCATCTCGCTTGGCAAGTCGCAGTGGTCAACCTCGATTCCAGCTCTGAGTGTTGGAGGATGTTCAAGGTACGGCTCATGCAGGAATGTTAAGCATCGGCTGATGTCCTGTACATGTTACATATAGGCAAATGGCCAGCTCGGAATCCTCATTTTCGTTGGAATGCTATGCGACTATGCTTTTGACACGAGTGCCGGCTTCATTATGTAGATTCAGTTGTTTCGTTTCAAATAGCCCCATGTTCACGGGAAGGGAATGCAGTTGTATCATTTCAGAAATTTTCACTGTTAACATGGGGTACTCGCTTCAGGGTCCGATGGTGCTAGAGCGAACCCGCGTACTGTATGGTTCTCAACAGATCCGCTCTCGACAGACTTCCACGTAGTGAGTCAGTGGGATCAGCAACACACATTTCAATGTATAATGACCAAGAGATGTCACCAAAGACATCAGTTAATGTCTGACTGGCAGATATTGATATTTGGCCGGAATTCGATTTCAAGTTGTGACCATTGAGACTAGATTTCAGACCGCCCAATAGGGTTACCAAAAAAGGATGATTTGAATTGAAAACAGGAGCATATTTACCTGGCGAATATCCGGCCGCAATGGTCACAATTTGAGACTGAATTCCGGCCAAATATCCGCCGGTCTGACATCAACTCATGTCTGACATACTCGCTGCCAGTGCGCAGCCACGTTGACTCAGAGCACGCTCCGCCAGTGCCATTTGCCATTCGCCGAGACAGCAGCCAGTGACATCGAGATTCAGCGCTCCAGCTGTGACAGTGAATGCTAATGCATACATATAACATGACATCCTGGACCTCCCTTCGTCGGAACCAAATCGGAACGCATTCAAGTTTAAAACGTTCAGACGAAAATTCAAATATTCAAGCCGCGCACCGCTACAGGCGTTAACGCGAGGTGATCAACATTCCATGGCATCCAGAATCCCAAATCATAGCACCTGTCACGGTCGCGGCGTTAGTAGCCCTCCTCAATTAGAACTTATTTCTCCAACTTATCTCTGCTCGCCATCAATTGTGTGATTGCCGACCACTGGGTTCATTGATCATTGATTGATCATATTGAGCATGAGCCCGCAAACCCCAAATTGGGGGTAAGTCGGACTTTGAATACCTTCAGAGCAGCTCACGGCAACGCGCTGCACATCGAAGTTAGAAGTCATTGCATCATCCATTGTTTTCATCCTATGCTATGCCCCGCACACAGATTCAGAACCAACCCCGTATACATAAGCTTTCAAATGCAGATCGCCTCGAAGCATTTGCTACACTGTTGCTCACTGATGCTGAAGATGATTACAATTACATACTGTATCGGGCCGGGATCTCAGCCACCTCCCCACTCAGTCAGGCCAGTACCATGGGCTCATTGTTCAAGCCCACCACAAGATGATCATACAAGTAGGTAGAGAAAAGTCAGTACATTATATTGGTGTACTCCTTGAGCTAAAACCATCAAGATTTGGTTCAACAATGCTTGAATGACCGCATAGGGAAGGTGGCTGAGATCCTGGCCCGATACAGTAAATGCATTTGCGGTCATCAATCTTGCGCTCACACACCGCCGTCTAAGTGGACGGCGGCGGTCCAGACCTCCAAGACCCTATATTCGCGAATGCTGTGAGCAGTTCTTCATATATCTTGTGGATACAGCACAGGAGCAGCAATCCAAAGCCTCGGCAGCTCTTCACTTCCAACTTTGCCGTGCAGCGCGTTGCCGTGAGCTGCTCTGAAGGTATTCAAAGTCCGACTTACCCCCAGTTTGGGGTTTGCGGGATGCCGCGCTCATGCTCAATATGATCAATCAATGATCAATGAACCCAGTGGTCGGCAATCACACAATTGATGGCGAGCAGAGATAAGTTGGAGAAATAAGTTCTAATTGAGGAGGGCTAGTATTTGCGGAGTCTACTTCGTAACGCTGACACTGCCTTGCTGGCAATGAATGCCCGTGGTCCGCAGACATTCTAAGACTTACCCATGCGTTGGTTGTGCCGCATGCGGCGTACTGCAATCATGCATTGGCCAGTGCGATAGACATTCGTGTTTGCGGATTCTGACCATCAGCACACTCATGTTGGCAGATGTCGAGTATACTGGCAGCCCGCCTTCGCCAGCACGCATTGGCATCATCAAGATACTGAAACCCACGCTACTTATCATCACGAATGATGATGATATATAGCTGTGGCCCCTTATATAGTCGTGCAGGCAGCATGCAGTGTAGTCACTAACATCTTGACGTGTTGCACCTTCGTTGCTTGCTAGTCGATGTCGATGGACAATACCCGCACCATAACAGATGTTTTGGTCATCGGTGCAGGACCAGCGGGGCTCATGGCTGCTCTGGCCTTGTCTCATGTCGGAGTCACCGTGAAGGTCTTGGATAGACGGTGAGGCCTTGTATCACGCCTAGAGTAGATTGTTGGCTTATATATGCATCCATCTCGCCGATCAGAATTGCAGGCGAGACCTCAGGACAAGCGGATGGAATCCAACCGCGGATGGTCGAGATATGGGATACTCTCGGAATAGGTTCGGAGCTGAGGGAACTTGGAACGCACGTTTATCGCACTGCATGTTACTCACTGGTTCACACTCCATGAATGTTTTCTGATGCTCATGCTGTAAGGTTGTCTATGAGCCGAACGTAAAAGGGTCGGGGATCAAGGTGTGTGTTTTCCAGCTCTCATTCAATTCAATATGCAACGTATCAGCATAGCAAGCAAGCCAAGGCCTAAATATGCCAGTCGCGTCTGCTCGCTATCCTTACGAGGTACAGCGAAGATTATTTACTCCATTCAGGAGCATATCTGACATGCGACTCAGATCCTAGCACCCAGTCATATCACAGAAGGCATCCTGTTGCGCTCCTTGTCCGCGCAGGGTATCTTAGTCGAGCATCCAGTTGTTCCGCATTGCTTGCGAATTGTCGAAGGGGAAGGTAACACAGGAGAATCGCATGTTGAAGTAAGCACATGACAAGAAAATTATAGGTGTCCCCTTGATCAAGTATGTTATATGCAGGTTACTGTCGCAAAATTGAAGGAGGAATTCTTGAGAGTCAACGACGTTCAACAGGCTGACAGGGGCCAGCTATTCAGTACAGTAGAAGCTGTCGAGGAGCAGTATGTCATCCGCGCGAAGTATGTTCTGGGCTGCGATGGTAGGAATAATCCCAAACAATGATCTTGTTGGTATTCTCATGCACGCGCTCTCAGGAGGTCACTCATGGGTCCGTAAAGCAGTCAATATCAAGTTGGAGGGGGAGAATACCGGTGAGACTCCGTCTGAAGCCATGAACTAAGATCTCATCTGTCCTTGGATAGATCTAGTTTGGGGTGTTGTGGATTTTACTCCTGACACGAACTTCCCGACGGTCAGAGCAAAGAACATCATAGCGTCGCCCCTTTCTGGCGCAGTCGGGGTAAGTTGACAAATCCTGTGCTGCTTGCATTGAGTGCCCCTCATGAAGCCTGTCAGCTTATTCCTCGACCGCACAACACTGCCCGCGTATATGTTCTCCTTGGGACAGACTCTGGCTTGCCACAAAACGAGGGTCACAGCTCGTTTGCATCTCAGGATAGCCAGGAGAAAATCATACAGGTGCGTTTTCCGTACACCAAATATTACCGCTCTTGGCATTCATGCTCCATGTAGTCAGTACAGAAGGCGTTTCTGCCGTACAGCATGCGGCTTACGAATATTACTTGGTGCAATGAATATCGAGGTATTACCCCATTACTATAGCAGCACGAGCAAGCCTGATAATGTTCCTACCTTTGTCTGTACAAGTCGGCCAGCGGGTAGCGGCGAAGTTCTCCGCTGCCGACCGTGTATTCTTACTTGGAGATGCTAGTGCGCGAGTCTTATCCTAAACTCGACGACTACTAACAAGGACATGGAGGTCGCACGCACTCTCCAAAGGGTGGCCAGGGTGCTAATGCAGCAATGATGGATGCCTATAACATAGGTGCGTAACCTTGAATGTCAAATCAGAGCAACGGCTGACTGAATGCTCCATAGCCTGGAAGCTGGCCTACGTTCTGCGAGGATGGGCAAATGCCGATATACTGGATACCTATGAGATGGAACGGCGCTCCCACGCCCTCGAACTCATTCAATTCGATAAGGACGTCTTTCAATTATTCAAACCCGCACAGTTCGGCGCGGAATCTTATATCGAGTGAGGAAACATCTTTATAGTCTATCCCGCGCTGACCTTATGAACAGTCTATGGGAGTATAGGAATAGATTTCTGAGGTAAATCCTTAGGCAAGGGTTTCGAGAGCAATATGTTAACGTCAAGCAGCGGCATTGGACTAAAATGCGAGTCGCGTTTGACGGTCTCCGACACTGATCATGTCGCACCTGGGCTTCACGTCGGGGAACGCATTCCGCCTGCGGATATCACACGATATAGCGACTGGCTGCCCTGCAACTTGTTGGACTTGACGATATACAACGGACACTTCAAACTGGTCCTGCTTCCAGGTGATACACAGGACTCGACCATCGCGCAGCGCTTCAATGATTTCTCGAAGGAGCTACTTGAAGATCTACACGGCGACGTCACACAATTCCTCGACATTTTCACTGTGCTCAACATTCCCAAGGAGGCATCGTGCGAAAACCTGCGTCTTGCGCCCGCACTTCGCATGATTGATCGGTATGTCGCGCTTGTCTTTTGACGTTTCAACCTGCTGAATGGGTTTGGCAGCTTGTACGTCGATGAATCTGGGCTAGGTCAAGTGCACCAGCGCAGTCGACTCTATGACAGCCTGAAGATCCGATCAGAGGAAGGCGCTGCGATCATCGTGCGGCCTGATGGTCATACTGCCATGGTCTCTGGGATTCGCGCCGGCGATGTTGTCAGAATTAAGAAGTATTTCACGACATTGTAGACATGAGAACCTCGAAAATGTTGATCATCAGTTTACGGGTGACATTACATATATCTCGCTCATGACGGTTAGAAGTTTATGTACCCTGGTTCATGTGCTCTCGCGGGCGGAAAGGTGGAAGGAAGCCCCAATGGTATCATTTTGATTGTGCGGTGGACGTCTTCCCGGCTGCGTCTTCCACGGGTCGCACGGCGGAGCGGGGCCCGCGACACGAGAAGCTAATACCTAGATTGGGGTCGAGGTCTGGAAGCAAAAGCTGAGATACAAGCAACGAGATGACACTAATAACCCAGTTCATTACTGCCGTTGAACGTGCCACCAATGAGCAAGACGACACAGCCACTGGTCATACTAGTAACTATTACATAAGGCTGGATTATGACGGGAACACGCGCTCATACCATGGCGAGACAGCGCGCCACTACCTCTCAATGCAGCTCATAACTCTTTTGTCTATTCCGTATGTGAAGGTCACTGTATCACCGTGAGCATGGCAACGCGCATCCCTGAGGCCCGTATATTTACCCGCAACAGCGGACACGGGTTTGGCATTGGATCGTCTGTTACAATCATGATTCATGATGCCGCAGAAATTGTGCAGTAAGTCGTACTTTGCGCTGCGTGTGGGATGCGACTCTACACTCATTTGGTAGACGCAGCCCAGAGCATAGGCACGCTCGTGCCGGGCATACCAGTGTGTGTTACTGCATTCCGGTAGCTGCGCACAATGGCGGTAGTACCTTCCTTCCTATCCTGGTATTATACTCGCTCCACAATCAGATGACATTCTGATAATCTACTTCTGAGCTGTTCTCCGTTGCTCGCCCTATGCGATGATGGCACTCACAGGAAGAGGTCCGTATTGATCTCTAAATAACGGGATACAGCTCTGTCATACAGTCGGAACGGGACCGTGGAATGCGCCTACTAGTACACATCACGGCGTACCAGCCTTGCTCACCTAACTGTCAGGCTATGGCCCTCAGATCAGATCGAACCTCGAGCGCACTCGAAAACCTCATTAATAGCCCAACGCGATCCCCCCTCGTTATCCCCCCTCGCTACCAGGACTGTCATAGCGCGCTCTGACCTCGCAAGATGGTGAGAGAAATAGCAGACTTCAAGCTGAACTCAAACTCGCTGATGCCCGGGATGGGTCTGTGTGCTGTTAAACGACTTTGTGAGCTGTAACGACACTCACCACCGGAGTAGGGATGGGAGGAGTTGCAGGATTCACAGAGGAGGAGCGCGTTGCTTCTGTACAGTGGTTCATCACTGCACTCGAGGTATGTGCTATGCGCCGTTGACGTCGATTGTGGCCGTCACGCAAATCAATATGCGATATAGGCTGGCTACCGCCATTTTGACACGGCATGGCTATACGGTGAGGCTCTAGTCGGTCCCTGGTGTAATGAGAGTGCTAACATGCAATGTCTCAGGAACCGAGAAATACATTGGCGAGGCGATCAGATTGTCAGGAATCCCCAGGGAGAACATATGGATTACGACAAAATTGCCGTACGATTCGTCCACGAAACAGACACGCAGGATCCCTGACGTTGTTCCGTCTCAGCTGGCACCACCCTGGCCTAAAGTCTATCGAGGAATCTCTTGACGAGAGTCTACGTAGTCTTGACACGGACTACATTGATCTGGTATGTTCGTTGATAACTAGTCACTTCTGTATCGTGTGGATTAATGGTTCGTGACGCATAGTATCTCATCCACTGGCCTCAGGTCATTGATTGGCCCGGTTAGACATCAGCTTCATATGCTGAGTTCCCTGACTCACATAATGCAGATGAACCCCAAGGTTATCTCGGGGAAATTAAATCAAGAGATTCGCCTACTTTCGTTGAAACCTGGCCTGAAATGGAAGCACTCTACAAGAAGGGAAAGGCGAGAAACATCGGAGTGAGTAATTTCTCGGTCAAGACGTGAGTCTCTGTTGTTGGAAACTCAGTGCACGTGTCGATTATTTGATGTCTCATGTACAGACTTGAAGAACTGCTCAAAAATGCTACGGTTATACCCGCCGTGAATCAGGTTGAGTATGTACACTCGCATTTCATACGATAGCCCTCAGACATGACTAGTGCTATGCAGGATACATCCCTATCTAGTGCAGGAGGAGTTGAAACAATACTGCGACCAGAAGGGCATTGTCATGACGGCATATGCACCCACAGGTCCGCATCTGACATACGAGTGCATTTACTAGCTGATTGCGATGCCGGCTCTAGGAAACAATGACGTTCTCAGCGATCCGTTGATCGTACAGCTCGCGGCCAAAAACCACGCATCACCAGTACAAGTCGTACTTGCCTGGAATTTGGCGCGTGGCATCAGCGTTGTCGTCAAGAGCGCGAACAAGCAGCGTCAGATTGAGAACATAAATGTAGGTTGTGCACTACGGGTGCTTGATTACCAGATGTTGATACGAGAGCAGCTCCCGGAACTCGAACCAAGCGACGTGTTGCTGATCAACTCCCTTGACCGCAACGTGCGGATCGCCAACAAGCCAAACGCTCAAGGCATTGTGCACGGGTGGACGATGAAGCAGTTGGGTTGGTGAAGCTGAGGATCATATCAGCACGGGGCAGAAACGGGAATGTATTCGAATTCGGAAGAGTATGTCTTACGTCGTAGCTTTCTGAAAAAAAAAGAGTCAAAGATAGACGTTTTGCACGGGTCCCACCTGTCCGCTGAGAAGCATGAGACAATACATCTGCTATGCACGGCGCTCAAAGTGTGGTGTCGGATGAAGTGCACCGGATCTTGTTTTCTATAATGATTTATGTCGCCAGAGAACAGGGTAAACAGAGTTCTGATAGACCACTGCAGAATGTTTTGAACGTTTTCTGGGGCGTCCGCTGTGTGTCGTAGATAAGAGCTCTACATGGTGATGACATGATAGTATGCGATGATGCCGTTGCGAGCATGTGTGAGATGTATTCTCCAATTTGGAGAAAAACATTAGTTTCTATCCAGACAGATGCCAGTGTGCATCCTAAGGCCCGAGACGCTTGGTAATTTCGGCAGAAGCTTGAGAACGCGATAGAAAACTGAGACACCGTCGCTCTTGTGGCGGGGGTGTGAGAAAGACGGTGGTGTGCAGCTGTGGTAGAGACTGATAAAGATGCATGCACGCTGACTTGCCGCTGGCAGATGAGCTGAGGGAAGAGAAGGAGGGGTAGAAGGAAGCATCGAGGGCGAAAAGATGGCAACCAGCATTCATCGACGTCGGAGACGCACTACCAGTGGCACGGGAAGGCGAAATGGATCTCGCGATCATGATCGAGTGTCTGGTGTCCGACTGGTGTCCGACTGGAAACCGAGCACGACAACCACGGCGATGACATAAGCATGTACGCTGGCTCAAAACTCTCCTAATCCTTCGTGGGCGATGTACTATGATACATACATGTGGTTGGTATTTGCCCAGTGTTGAAACGTTGACGGCCAGCTATGACCATTTCGCCATCACAATGGAACCTGATGCTTTGCAGTTCAGAACCGCACTGGACGTGTCTACATACTACTGATCTATAGACCGCAGTGACCGCATGTGTCACTGACGTCCTTCTCGCCTTCTTGGGCTTCTTCCTCGCCTTCAGGGCCTGTCTGCTGCCACAGCTGTCTCTCGCGTTTGCACTCGACGGTATCTGGCTCGCAGACCTACCACCCCGAGCCACCAGTGCGCACCGGCCTTCAGGGAGCTGTTTTCGCTGGCACATATCCTCTATCTATAGTCCTTCTTTCTTACAGAGTCCCGCAGCCAGCACGCCGCCATGTTCTCCTTCTTCCGACGCGTAAGCAAGGTACGTCCCGCACCCTGCCCTCGCTCCTGCCGTGCCTGCTGCTCAGGTCTCATCCAGGGCAACAATCCCCCCACGGTGCCCAAGACAAGCCATCCGCTACGTTTTGGTGTATTGGGTGCGGCGCGCATTGCCCCGGACGCGATCATCAAGCCCGCTCGCTGTCACGAGGATGCGGTCGTGCTCGCCGTCGCCGCGCGAAGCCAGCAGCGCGCCGACGAATATGCGCGGCAGTGGGACATTGCCAAGGCCTATGGCGGGTCCACTGCTTACCAAGGTTCGTCTCCTCCTGGCCTTCCTATGCCTATGGTCTCCCGTTCTGCATGCTCCTGTGTGTAGTTTGGAGCTTAGGCGAGCTTGCGAGCTCGAGCGCACGGATGATTACTAAGCGAAGTGGGCTGAAGGCAGGAGCTCTCTGCGCGTCCCCTCCTCCCTCACCGTCACGCCTTCAGCCCTCTCCGCTATGCTCCAGACGTCTACTGTTCCATTTTTCATCCCACCCACCTCCCCTTGTTTCCCAAGCATCCTAGCGGTCGTTAGGCGTACGCCCGTCGCCTCACCGCTGCTTCACGCTCGAAGTGATTCCGGTCCCGGCCTCTCGAGCTCGAAGAGCACCGGCCGTTAGCAGCCCGGTTTCCTGGAGGCCCGGGCTTAAACCTTCTGGCTGACCGCCACGCGCTCCCGAGGCTCGTCATCTCTCTCGGCTTGCCCAGCAGCTGCTGGCGGGGGCACGACCGCTCCGCGCTTGACAAACTAGCACTAAGCATAGGGAAGCACTGCTGCTGACCTCTGATGCCCATCTCTAGATCTCATCGACGACGGCGATATTGACGCGATATACATCGGCGTGCGTGCACCACAGCCCCCGTTCCGTTCCTACTCACGGTGCTCATCTAGCTACCAAATGGCCTGCACTACGAGTGGACCATGAAAGCCCTCGCGGCAGGAAAGCACGTCCTGTGCGAGAAGCCGATTGCCGACAACGAGGAAGAGACACGCGGCATGTTCGAGTATGCACGCCAGCGCGGGCTCGTCCTCCTCGAGGCGTATCAGGTCCGGTGCGTGTGCTTGTCGTGTGTCTGGCCGCTGCAACCGGCGCTAACGTTCTCGTCGTCGTGCTTGCTGCTCGGGACGTCAGCTTCCACCCGTCGATGGCGAGAGCGAAAGAAATCGTGGACGAGCTCGGGCCGATCAAAAACATGTCTGCCCATCTGGCCGTGTGGGACAGTCTCTTCTTCGTCAAGGACGACATCCGATTCAACTATGATCTCGGTGGCGGGGCCTTCATGGACATGGGCAGTGAGTGCAATCCTGTCGTGTGTGCGTGGACCTGCGAGACACGGGCTGACTCGTGCGTGCGTGACAGCGTACCCGGTCAATGCGATGCACTACATTTCTGACGGGAGCCCCGTGGTGCACTCCGCGGACGTCGTGTGCCGGAAGACCAACATTGACCAGAAGATCAACGCGGAACTGACGTTCGGCGACGTGCCGGCACAGATCACGACGGACTCGAAGATGGATGGGTGGGGCCCGTTCAAGCTGTTCCCGCAATGGATCAAGATGGTACTGCGGATCGAGTGTGAGGGCGGTGTGGTCGAGTGGTCGAACTATGTGCTCCCGCACGTGTGGCACGCGATGAGGGTGTACCCGAATGGCCGTCGGGCATGGACGGAGGCGACTTACAAGCCGAAGACGGGCAAGGGAGAGGAATGGTGGACCGCGTACGTGCGTGCGGTTCGCTCTGTGTGCTCGGGCTGACGGTGCGCATGTGGCAGGTACCGGTATCAGCTGGAGGCGTTCGTGGATAAGGTGCGGGGGCGTACACCAGAGGTGTGGCGGTCGGCTGAGGACTCGATCGGGACGATGCGCACGGTGGATGCCATCTACACCAATGTGCGTATGTGGTCTCTTTCTTTCACGTTGTGTGTCAGTTATGGCGAGTGCTGATGTGTGTCCAGTGCGGCCTTCCCCTTAGGCCGACTTCGCAGTTCAAGCTGTAGACCTCGCGCACAGGAGTGCTTACTTCCTCTCGGACTGTGTCCTCTCTCAATCCGGGACTCTTGCCTCCCGTTATCGCTAGGAATGCATTGGCACTAGCTGCTTCTCTGTTCACGTCTGTTGCCTTGGATCACTGTCTTTTGTCGATTGTATTGGTCGAGGACCTACTGCTTGCTCTTATCTCCGTGATTGTCGTTACTTCCACTGTTGTTGGTCGATACTTATCATCATCGCCCATCGTGCAAAGTCTACCGAGGCTGATCACAACTGCGTCCCGACTGACGGGCAAGTCGCCACGCGGGCATTCACGACATGCATCGGATGGCCTTGCTCTGTCAAGGAACCCGGCGGCCGCAATAAATTTCAGCATAAATGCGTCCGACTAGAATGCGCCAGTCCGTTTCGTTAACAAGTTACTCGGGTCAGACGCTGATGTTCATTTCGCGCGTGCACAGCGGTTCGTTCACTAAGGTGTTTCGACACTCCATGATGTCCACGCCATCGTCGGCGAATCTGCTCATCAAGACGTGTAGTCTGATGCTCGAGTTTCGACCGAGGTCCATGTCGCCATGCATGTCAGGTTATGATGCCCACTGCAATTAGGTTGGTTTCTCCCAATCGGAGCGTGTCCTGATTGAGCTGACACAGATACCAAAGAAGATTTCAAAATAGAGTGACCACGCTGTCGATGTTGTCATGATAAGCTGGGGGTTCCAGGCGGCATGGCACGACCAGCAGCGGCAAGTTCAGCGTGAACGTTTGGACATCCGCACTATAGTTTCGGTTCTACTCTATGCATCTGTCTCTGACTATTTGACGTCGTGTGCCAAATAGAGCCTCTATGAAAGATTGGCGTCATGGATCCGACTTATCGAGATGTGTTTCCGGGGTCTTCGCAGTCGATAAGAACAGTGCATCTGAATTCTACGAGCGGCATCGGATTGGCGGCATATAACATCCTTAGCGGTTCAAATCCCCCAGTCGCCCCACTGGACCTCCGTAACGACGCTGTAGCCATGGCTCAACTCGATCTCACCTTCGGGATGCTCTTCATCGGCTTCACGTTGTCGACGTGGTAGGTATTGTCATGTTCGCTTCGTGGGCTGTATCCTCATCGCTGTATCCTCAGGTTGTATGGCATCGCAGTGCGTAGGCATGATTTAATCGACGTTCGATTGCGATCTGAGAGACACTATGTCTTCAGTGCTTGCAGGTCTATAATTACTTCACTACCTACACAGAGGACTTGATGCTGCTCAAGCTCACGGTACGAGCGTTCACATCCGTCGAATCCGTAGATTACAGAAGTGACTCACGCGATATTTCACAGGTGCTAGCGGTCATGTCCGCACTGCCAGGATTTACAGAAGTTCTCATGGTCGCTGACGCTATCGCACTGTAGACTTCTCGACACAGCTGGCCAAGCATGCTCGGCTCAAGGTGTTTATTGGTACCTCGTTACCAACTATGCCGATCCTCAAGCACTGACAATAATCGACACGTAAGTTGTACATCGTTCGGCGGTCTTGTGACGTACTGAAGATCGTCACCAGTTCGCTCTGTGTAAGTGCTAAAACTCATCAATGCGGCTCACAGTCGACATTGATCTGATGTGTGTCGCAGGTTGAAAGCCTTATCACGGTAGGATCCAATCTTTACATCGGAACGACCACTGATTTCCCCCGAAGGTCCTTGTCACATTCATTGTCCAGTGGTATGTTACAATTGTTGAAATAACACAGAGTTATACAAGTGCATTGATAGACTGATGTATTTGACAGCTTTTTTGCGCACAGTGTATACACGAGTACGTCTGAGCTCCCGTATTCACCTCACACCTATATTGACAAAACCCCAGTATCTGGCCGTTTCAAAGTCTTGGCGGCGTCAATTGTGAGCATTCGGACCTACATGTAGCCTCATGTTCTCATCGTGTTATGACATCAGCTCTTCGTCTCATTTGCCGCACTAGGTTTGACATCTCCATATTCCTACATAATGCTGCCTCTCTAATGCATGATATCCTACCCAGTGACAGGTCTTGGTAAGCTCATGTTGAATACTCACATGAATTCTCAATGAGTATGATTTAGCAATGTCCATAGAAGACATGATACAGGGCTACTTCACTAAACTGTCTGCATCTCGCTTCAAGGTAACTGCACGGTTCAATCAGCATACATCATTCAGATTGACTTTTTGCAGATCTTAGTTGGTCTTGATCTTGGTGTTGCAGCACTGAGTGACATCATGATCACAGTATCATTGTGCTACTACTTTCATTACCAGAAAGGCAGCTTCCAGCAGTAAGCACTGGCATTGTTCTTAATCTCACTATATTGAAGAACTACTGTAGCACCAATAATATGCTGGATAAACTCATGGTGTTCATGATCAACAGGGGTGTCTTGACATTGTATGTGCAAACTTGACCTCAAATAAATTCAGATACTGAGTTTTAATGCAGCATCCTGCAGGCCCTGAATTTGGTGCTGGTAACTTGTAAACTTGTCTTCTACACTGGCCATTTGCTCATATGAATGCTATAGTTTGTAGGACTGCCTCAACAACTTAGCTGGACTCCATTCCACCTAATGCTCAGCAAGGGTGAGTGCTAGACATATTTTCAATGCATACATAGTAACTGAATCATAGTACAGTCTATACTATATCCTTTGTTGCGACGTGAGTAGTAGTTTGTGTGTGCAAGACCTCAGTCATATGGAACTCATACTTTAAATTGATGCATAGGCTTAACAGGCGCAAGAACCTCCGGCAGCAACCACCTATGATGTCAGATGTGGATCACTCAATGGAGTTCAGAAGAGGTGATGTGACAACAGAAACTGTATTGTCATTGAGGTCAATGGTGAGTGTATGTCATGTATATATATTGACTGAGTATTGAATGAGATGTCACAGGATGAAGTGAATGTCTCTCTCTCCGAATACCAGAGTAAGACAGCTAAGGGCATTGAGGATGACACTGTTGCAAGTTTCTCAGTTGATACCAAGTAGTATTACATTGTAATCTGAGATCATGTTTTTCTAACATTGTGAACTTGGAAGAAGTCCTGTCACTGTGTATGATTGCGCAACTCATCATATGAGCCTGAAGTCACCTCAGTGGATGGTCAGTGTAAAATCTGTTGGCCTAACTTTGCAGTGTGTAGCATGTCCAGTTGCCCAGTTAGACGAGCATTATGCCGTACACAACGTGAATATTCGCTCATCACCTGTCCCGTGATGTGCACTTCATGCATTGCCCGGTTCCCATGCGGGCAATACGGCAGAAGATGTCCTGGTGCGCGATCAACGCGTATTGAACATGATCCCAAATATCTTCTTCCCATTGGATTATCATGCCGACTGGCTGGCACACAGGAGTGATACAGATCTTCATGTACCTTTCCGCTTAACCACCATATTCCGTGTCTGAATGAGCATGCCCGCACCAACGACCATGACAATCTACGTAGAATCTATGTAACATAATGCTGCACAGGCGAGGGAGCTGCTTACATCGCTGGAAAGAATCACTTTATACCAGTACGTGTTGTCCGAGCCGAGGAGCGCGCCATCGATGGGGGTGCCCACTAAGATCGGAAACACCGTCAGGAAAAACAGCACACCGAGCCAGACTCTAGAGGCGCTGATCGGACGCATGAGACGACTGTGTTACACGCACCCCGCCAGCGAGTAAGCATGGGATAACGACATATAGATGCCGGACCAGGGGCGCACCTGTGCCAGTGACTGACCCGTACAGGAAGCTAAAGATGACGACAGCGGGGGCGTCACACCTCAAGAGTACTATGCCCCGCGAACAATACAAGGTGTACTGCTAAGAAAAATTCCCGCCTGTATTGAATCCGCGTCTGTGGCGCAACGAGCGCATGGCCACCGCACCCGTACGCAGCGACTCCGCCTGGCTTCGCGTGTATCCATATTGCGCACACCGCACTCTACCCCATCAGCGGCTTATGCGACACGCGGTGTGTTTAGGTCGCATGGACGCGAATCCCCAGGGACCAGACGTGGGGAATGAACCAGACGTAAACGTGGCACTGGCAGGACACTCAAGCGCAAGCATCGCCAGAAGGAAGGTCGCTCAAACGGGACGAATGTGGGAGGGCGCTGTATGAGACGGCGCCTTTGTGACCGGTCCGCGTTCGTTCCTCGGTAAACGTTTGCTGCCAGGCTTGTCGATCGTCTCTGTAGCGACATCGACAACGCATTACCTTCCGGGTCTCGTTGAGCCCGGTATGATGAAGATGGTTAGCCCCAGTCAGCTGCAAGGCTGTGAGGGCCAAAAATCGTCAAGTATTATAATGGCACTCGTGAACGGAGATCAGAACTTCAGGAGGTTGCCCACCTTCCAGCAAACATATCTGACCGACATCGTCGTGACCTCCAGTACATCTCGCCCAAGTGGCGCTCCGTTACGCGTCGTGACCCGCCGATAAGCCGACAGCCTGCGGAGGAGTGGGCGCGAGAGATCCCGATGTAATCTAGGAGGTCCGGTTCGCTGGGCCTCGCGGACAACTTGCGCTGAGGTCTCCGCCGACGCGTCCCGATCCTGCTCCATATGGTTGCAGACGCACACCATCAACTGATCTCACTAAATCGCTGAGGAAGGCTAGATGCCGTAAGTCCTCCTCAGCGGTCGTCCATCCAGAAGAGGTGGGCTCAAGCGACAGTTGAAGGGTCCGGAGGGGTGAGCACGGCGGAGCTTAGAGGGGGGCGATGACCTTCCCAGGCCTGCGGGCGTTGCTCTAGCCTGTTATACACGCTTTAAAGTCGGAACAGATGAGGACAAGCACAATACAGGTGTAGTGACCGAACGAGTTGTCCTAGGATGCTTGAGCCAGCACAACGGAAGGAAAGCGCCCATACGCTTCGATGATGCAGCAGAGAGAAATAGCGGTGAGGGAATGATTAATCATGAAAGATGTGAATGAGAGCGTCAGTGGATCCACAGCTCAAACAGAGGGTTTCTCGGAACCTACGCTGAGTATCTCGGAGCAACAGCGCGATTGTTGTTCTGCAACATCACGGGAGGTGCAACTCTTCTGGCGGCCCCTGTTTATGATCTTTTTTGTTCAGGACAGCGGATTGTAGCAAATCTAGTTCACGCATCCTTTGCTGACACTTGATTTGTTGTTTCGCGGATGATGAACCCGCGACGGGTTGCCTGGTAGCAAGGTAAGGTCAACAATAAAGACACGCTAACCCGTTTAAGGATTACTGACATTCTCGACGCACTAGTCTTCCCTGGCACTCCAAGCATGACTTCCAGGAGACACCCCTGCACAGATGATGCCAACAGGAGAGAAATACAGTCCTCCAGTCCCTCAACCTAAAGGGTGATTCGTCCGCAAGGCGATGTAGATTGCAACATATTCTGAATGCATGCAAGGTTGCAGCGCCAGGAACCTGCCATCTGACCGCTGACGTGCCGGAATCCGGCGCGATGTTTACTTGACCCACACTGTTCGAATCTGTGATGTTGCGGGTCCAGGGTCAATAGCGGAGAACTGGCAACGACGAGATTCCGCGCATGGAACGAAACAGAGAGGATGCTCGCCTACGATGCTGGAGTCGCGTCCATAGTCTTCTAGTTGAAACTGCGAGGCCGAAATCTCAACGGGATGCGGCGCTGAAACAACGAGTACATACCAAAATTGACTTGGGGTCAATTTGTGTGGTCAATAATATCACGTGCTGTGACGATGGCCCAAACCCGAGATGATGACACATACGTATGCATTCATCTCATTTTTTCGACAATGCTATTCTTTAATTCTTCACGGTAGTAGCAGGATCGCAAGGACCCGCGTACCAACGCCTTGCATTTTCCCTTACTGCCAGGGAAACGCAGTCAGGAAGGGGCGGCTCTCGCCTGTGGGTGGAGGGCAGGAGCCTCGTGGCGTATGTCAAGCAGCGAGCGTCTGGGAAGTTAACACATCCACGCAATGCGTCGGCACTGCCAGTACTGCTCAATGCCGTCCATGTGTTCTCCTACCCCAAACGAGGATATTGGAAACACAAGCGCCAGTGTCTGAACCATAGCGCTTTAGCCTGTCGACATAATTGAACGAGAACTTGAACGAGAAGCGACCACAGAGATGCGAACACAGTTGGAGGATCCAGGCGTCATGTCGATCCTTTGCTCACCGAGTGATAACCGACGGAGAACGCAGGGAGTGGCGACGTCGCCAGATTGGCCCGGGGCTGTGAGTGTTCGGGGTCTGGGCCGCTTTCCTATTAGGTGCACAGCGTCGATCAGAGGAGGTCGTAGACAGGAACAGCTCGCACATACGTATACCTGTGGCCGGCTCCTCCAGCCGAGAGCGCAGGATCACGCACGGTGTTTCCTGCAGCTCGCTGGCCCAGTGCACCGCATCCCAAATGCCTCCTTTCGCCCGCATCGCGCCCGACGCGTGTGCGGCGCAGCGTTAGGATAGTAGCATTCATAGCCGAGGGTAGGCATCTAGCTCTTGTCCTATTGTGGCAATCCTCCAGGCCTCTGCATGATCCAGGTGCGCAGGAGTCTCATGCTGTCATCAAAGCGTTGATGAAGACAACATCTGCCAGGAAGCACCCGTTCGTCGATAACTCTAGCTCATTGGGCACAGTTGTCTTATAGTTACTCGCCCTCCATTATGACACCCACGGCGGACCTCTTGTGACTGCGGTAGCCTATCAACCGGCTCGACAGATCCGTCTGTTATATTTTGTAGACATGGCCCATTCGAACTGGTTACAGCTCCGACGACCGATTTGGATCTCCTGCAAGTCCGGGCGATGTCCTCGAGGCATGTGGCACGGAGACGCCCGAGAAGCGCGGTGGACCCACAATGCAGAGAATATTTAATCCCCAAAACTGAACTGCACGTCCTCACATCCTCCTTCCAGTCAAGATGACTTCCATGATACAGCACCTCCTCGACAAGCTGGTCCAATGCTTGCACATTCCCAGCCCGTACACACCGCGCTACGAAGATGCTGCCATATGTGTCCGACTCGAATCTGAGGTGGCAAGCAATGCGGAGCCTTCCCTCCACAATACCTTCGCCGCCATGAACACAGCGGTCACCATCAAAGCGCGGACACCCGCCACTGAGGCTGTCTTGGACCACGCGCGAGTGCACTTCCCGAGTGGCACCCATCTTGTGCTGATCACGTGATCGTTACAGACTATTCAACGAGGTCGTGGTCGACGAAATCCCAATTCCCGTTGTCAATTCCTTCGCTGATTTACAACATGTCGGCGTGGCGTCGTCCATGGCCCTTGTGGTCAGTCCTCTCCGCTTGTGATCTACTTCAATAAAGCTCACCGTGGGCTGTGCCACTCCTAGCGGGAAGGAAGTGCGCTTGCGGTGTGGTCAAAACGGGCTGACGACGCCGTGGACGAGTATTGCAAACAAGAACACAGGATACAACACCTTGCAGGATTCTGTCATTGTGATTTACTCCCTGCATTGTCGTGGTATCCTCGTACAGAGATGTCGGGCAGCACAAATGCCTTTGTTTCCCCGAGCTCCTCATCGGCCCGTAGCTCTTTGCTGGCCCCGACCTCCGATGTTCTAGATGACACTGCACTGGCTATGCAAATATTCGATCTAGATCAGCCTGACCTTGGTGATCAGCTATTGTCATTGAATGTCGAACAAGACAACTCTATGCTCGCTGACATCTGGAATGCGAATACGCCGGTGAGTAACAGCTACTAATTCATCACTGACGTGGGCTTATCTGCGATGGATAGGACCTGTATACATCCCCCTTGCTGTCCTCTGCCCTCGCCTCTGCCTCTGCCCCTCCTATGGTGCCTCCGCTCTGGCAGAGCCCAGATGATCCTTACAGCCATGCACTTCCAGGCGCGCTCTATCCTGCCGCAATGAGCCCCATGCCCATGTCGGAGTCGCTTCTTCAAGATTGCCAAGTGAAGACGATCTCACCACATCTCCTGCAGCAACCCCACACTGTCATATCGACGTCCTTGCTGTCGCCATTGTTGGCCAATCCTGGGTTTTCGCCTTCGACGGTCTCCACCAGCGAACTCATTGGGTATTCGCCGGCCTCTGCCTCCATGATGGTGTCATCATCGTTCGCCTGGGAGACCGAACTCATCCAGTCAGCGCCATACCTGCACCATCCCGAGGTCATCGACAATCATGAAATCGCCACAACCATGTCGCACCTATCATCGCCATCACCGCCGCCGCCAACATTGTTGCTGCCACCTGCTCAAGACTCTGTCTTCGCAGAGGTCTCACCCCCAGAGTGCAGGTGCGGAGAACCACACTCCTCGGCGACTGCCCAGCCCCCAGCGACTTGTGCGGCGACGATTACCCCGCACCCCATCAAACCGCTGCCGAAACGGCGAGCACCACCAGCAGGTCCTCAGGCACGAGGAACACTGCATCCACTCCCAGGGCATCCTCAAACTACAAGCTATCGGCGTGCAATGGCAGACACATGGGCCGCATCTGTCTACAGTGCACCTTGGTCGCCACGGTATGAGGGTAACCCTGTGCAGGAGTTTGACTACGGTATGGGTGAAATCACTGGGGCTAGCGACTGCTGCACCTCAGAAACCGACAACGAATACAACGATTACGCGGCAAATACAAACGACACCGACGAGGACATGGACGGGATCGTGTTCGAGCACGACCATACTCACGTCGGCGCGAAGCGCGCAAGTGGTGTCTCCGCCGTGGGTTCCCAGGGCCTGAGCAAGCGCCAGTCCCGTCGTAGCAGCTCGAAGCGCAAACAAGCGTTCGCGTGCGCCAACTGCCCTGATCAAACCTTTACGCGTGCTGGGGATCGCCTGCGGCATTGGGCAAACAAGAGGTGTGGTGGCGAGAGCCCCGAAGACTACGAGAAGGTCGCAAGGTTGCGCAAGGAGTTAGTCAGCAACAGCGAGTGCTCAATCTGCGGCGAAGTCCTGAGCCGTCCCGACGCACGTCGACGCCACATGAAGGCAAAGCACCCCGAGGGGACCCTGCGCAGGTCCGAGGATGAGGAAGAACGACCTTCAAAGCGGCGCCGCAGCTAGGCGTAGCGGTCTCGTTGGTGATGTAGCCTATGTCGTATCAGGTAATGTATCTCTCCATTTTATATCTCGGACGTCGTCTCCATTGTTGCCGTACGTACATTATTTGCTTCCATTGCCCGCGCGTTTGTGTGCTGCATGTATCTGATGTGCATCGTGTCTGGATTATCCTGCGATCTCTGTGAGCGCTGGCAAGACCACTGAGTAATAATATTTACTTATCGTGCTCGCATCACCGGTTTGCGTGCGAACGTCGCCAACCCCATCGGCTCATCGCACAAATGCGAAAACACGATACATCCGTCAGGCGGCGTCATTGTTGAGGGCGTGCTGAACACACGCACTCCAGAATCCCGACACGCGACCCACGAATCGAACCTACGTAGTATCGCCCTTGCACGGCTTGTGACGAAGACCCCGGGGTTAAGAGGCAGTGTGAATCGGCGTATTGTCGGGAGGCGAGATAGACGCACACGTACCTGGAGAGTGTGGATGGACAATGTGAGCATCACCCATTGTCTTCTCGCAGGACCCCGAAGCGATATCAATCCCGATGCATTCGTGTGCCGTATGGCATATGCGTTGTATCTGAAGGCCCAGCAGAACAACACGACAACGGAGGGCGCTCCTACAGCGCCGATGAGCAGCCACGTAGAATGGACAGCTCGGCGGAAATACCCCACAGCTTGCGAGCCCAGCCAAACGAATATAGAGACAACCGGACGAGGGATGGCGTACGTAGCTACAGAACGCAACTGCTGTAAATAGCAGGTGTGTACACCCATAAGCAGGTAGAAATGGCCCAACACGTGGATCAAGACGCACAGGTATTCCCAAATCCCCCGATTCGTACAGGCAGACTCGAGCGAGAGTTTTGCAATCATCCATTTGCCGTACGCCATCATCGTACGCCTCGAGTATCAGACCACGCAATTGGAGCGAAATCGAGAACCACATTGATATCCCCTTCATCGTTGGACAATGGATTCCGAGCACGAATGTCCATATCCTTCAAGATGTCCGTTTGGCCTTCCGATCTCGAGGCTCGCGACAGACTGCTGTCAAGGAGCATCAATGACGCCCGCTCCAGCAACCAGGATTCGTGCTTCTCTACATAAGCTCTCTCGTTCGGCCTTTCTCGATATTAAATGAGAGGTGAGGCTGATTAGCTTGGGCCCACCTAGACTGGGCGAAGGAGTTGGGCCATCAGATGGTCCCGCAGCGAGATCACTTCGAGTCGGAATGCATCATGCATAATCCAAAACGTCTGCAATGGCGTATCAGTCGCAACAAGTAGACTCAGTCATAGACCTTACTATTGCCGAACAGGTAATGCACAATCGACCACGCGTGGGCCCCCCTTCGAGTTGCGACCCTCGAAACGCTTGATAAATTTTGTAACCAAAGCAGCCCTCCGTGGCGGTACGAAGTCACAGCACCCAAATTGCTTCACAGCTGAGAGGCCGAGCCAGACCATTATCGGCGTTGAGATTCATCCGCGCTGAACGCCAAATCAAAGCGTTGTCGCCCACCGCAGACAGACAAGTAGAGGAAGACGGAAGGCGAGGTGGTGGTAACAGTGCAACAAGTCGCGAGCAACCCATCGATAGGGTCGCCCGTCAATTGCCGATAATACCGGCAAGTCGCGATGCCATCGACATGATTGATCTGCGCATACCACCAACGCGGGAGGTCAGAGGCTGAGACAAAGAGTACTACAAAAGGACAGAGTGTGAGCAACGCGGAGGAAGGTCCGGAAGTAGAGACGAGCAGGGGTGTCACAGGTGGGTCGGCGGTCAAGGCGGCGTGATGACATCGAGAGAAGGTGATTACAAGGCCAGGAGATCAGTACTAGTGTGAGCTGTGTACGACGACAACGGATCGCTGACATGGATGGACGATGGGACAGCGGGATTGAGGACGAGCGCTGTGCAGAAACGGACATGCATTCAGAAGAAGTTTTGCACGAGTCTCACCAGTCCACTCAGAAGCATTCGGAGATGATCTATTCGCTATGCACATGCACAGCGCCCACAGTGTCACGGTGGTGTTGGACAAAGTGCGGAATCGGATCTTGTTTCCCATAGTGATTTATGGCGCCTGAAGACAGGGTAAATAGCTGACATGATAGTATGGGGGGACTGAAGAATGATGATGCCGTTGCGAGCATGTGTGAGCATGTACTTAACTGAAGAACGTTGCTGTTCATATTACTTGTGTCAGCCATGAATCCAAACGGATACCTTAGGTCGATGTAGTGTCCAATGGGTCGCTTGAGGGTGCGCGGTGTGAAGACGGGCGACGGGTACATTGTCACCGCGGTCATTGGTGAAAGGGTGAAAAGCGTGTATAATGAGTCGGCATTAATACATTCAACCGTCGCAACGAGTACAATGATGATATCTTCAAACCGCGGCATGCTCCGAAATACGACCCTTCAGTTCTCTACGGTGGTCTGGCAGTAAGCACCTCGAGACGTATTAGAATCACTGACATTCATACCTAGTCGAACCCAACTTCTCGACCAACAAGGCGCTCACCACCGCTCCCAGTGAAAGTCAACGCCGTCGAGATACCACTTCGGTGGCCGCTCACATTCGAGAAGGCTGCGTAGCTTGTTGATCTCTTCTGTAGCCGGCAGATCGTCCCGCACCGGGAGGTGGTAGTTCGTATAAAAGGAGGCGACCAAGGAAAATTTGCGCGTGGATAGTCGGTTCACGCCTGACACAATGCAAAGGATGTCAATCGGAATGTGTGCACCCGCCTCTTCAATCATCGCATCCAATGCATTCCTCATGCTCGTGCCAATATCAATCTCCGGGCCTTGAGGCCGTTGATCACGAGAGCTGGTGTCACTGTCCGAGTCGTATTCGTCCTCCGAGGCGAATCCGCAGTACGCCACTATGTTATGAGACTTGGCGTAAGCGACCAAATGACCGTGCGGGATCTCCAATCCGAAGTGCATGACGGGTGGGGCCACTCTCAATCTTTTGTTGGGGATGAGGATCCGAGGTAAGGTGGAGAGTGCATCACTATCTCTAACTTTGCACAAATCCTGCAACCATGCTGTGAACACCTAGATGGTCACAATTTATGTGTGATATCTAACCTGCTTGGTGGTCCGGTTCCATGTAGGCACGAAGGGTGCCGCGAGGCCACCGCACGTTGACCCAGGTTTGTCCACGGTCTCGAGATCGTTCATCTTCATGTTGAGATTGTACCTGACTCTGCAGAAGATTGGTGCGAAGGATAGTGCTGGGGTACGACAGTGGGTGCAGAATCCAGTTGTCCTTCGTGCGTTAAGTACTGGTGGCCATGTCCTGCAAACAGATCATCACATGACTGACCATCAAGCGCACCGCTCCTTGACCCTGAACCACCACCATCTCCTGTTAGCGCTCATGCCTCCGTCCTCTACTCCTCAACCTACTCAGGGCACCTCTGCCGCTAGAGGTCGTGACTCTCCTGTAGTCGCTGCCACAGGTGGCGGATGCACCGAAAAACTGCCGTCCTGGGCGATCTTGCGAGAGTCATCGCTGGGACTGTTCGACTTCAATGCCCCACTATCAGGCACCCAAGGGCCTGAGCCTCCCACTGGGAGTGCTGCAGTGCCTGCCTCTTCAGCCGGCTACCCTCCTTCGGAAGGGCACGCTGAGCCTACCAATGAGTCCACCATGGACACTGCACTCGATGAATGTCTTGCCAGTGTGCCAGAGGGGACGCAACTCATGCCAGACAGTGCACTGCCCACCCAGGTGAGTGCTGTGCATATGGCCTCATGTTTGCCTGCAGGTGGCGCTAATCTGCCGCCGTTCCCACAGCCTGCTTCCCAGGATCCCCCGGTGCCCTTGTACCACCTGTTGAGTTGTCACGTGGGACCTTGATGGTCATGCTGAGGATGCCAACGCCCCCATGCTATGGGTAGCCCCCTGGCGAACATTTGGCAGCGCCCTGATGGACCTCATCCAGGACACCATCAAACTCTTTGGTTACTTGCAGGCAGTGGTAATGACCCCCCTGCAGGCTGACATGAGGCAGCAGATCCTTCTGCTGACTAAGGAGCATGATGAGGCCTTGGCCCTTGCTCGACACCACACGTTCAATGAGAATGCATACTTGCAGGCACATGAGCTCATCAAGCAAGCATGCAACAAGCTTATGACCCATGTCAATGCCATGGAGCATGCGGTCACCCGGAACACAAGTGCAACGGTGGCAGTCTCCAGCCACCTTGATGCCTTGCTCACCTCCTCAGCAGCCCCTTTCTTCATGAAGGCAATGGCCTCATCGATGGAGAAGCAGAAGAAGCAGGTGTGGATCGAGGATCCGGCACCAGCTGACCCCAAGGGCAAGAAGCATGCTGTCGACACTGCGTCTGACAGCCACTGAACCCCCTTCCAGCACCCCATCTGCTGGGAAGAAGGCCTGTGTGTCTTCCCCTGGCTTGATGGCCACCACCAGCCCTGCCTTCGCTGCTCCCCAGAGCGTCAAGGACTGGGTGAAATTACAATGCGCCTTGACCATCAGGTCGATGGCCCCGCATATCACCCTGACCGACGCGCTTGCAATCACGAAGGGCCTCGAGCAGTTCAGCATGGTTGAGGTAGGCCCTCCCTGCCCCACTGTCACTGCCTCGGGACCAGCTGCCACCAAGGTGACTGACCCCAGGACTCAGCCTGGCACCACCAAGGCTGCCACCATGCTCGCTATCATGCAGGCTCCCATTGCTAACCTCTCAAACCTGTTCAGTGTGGGCTTCGGGATGGTTCCACAGCTGGCAAAGGCTGCTCCTGCCCCCTTCATGGTGGTGCAGTCGAAGCGGCCTGCACTGAAACATGTATATCAGGGCCTGGCCGCAAACCTCATGTGGACCCTGATGCTCTGGTTCGAGAGGGGCATGGACAAACTCATTACATCCGAGTTTGTCTCGAAGGCTGCAATGGATGGACTGCGCCTTGTGTCGTCCACCAACCATGTGGTCGAGGTCAGCCACAACAACATGCACTCAGACTACCACATTCGGTTATTCGCTCACCCCATCGACACCGAGATTGAGAAGATTGCGGAGTCACTCAAGGTAGACCTGCCAGGGAAGATGGCTGACGCTTCCACCGAGTGGGTCCTTGAACATGCCCAGCACATCACCATGATGCACATCAAGGGGGTGCCTCTCTACCGTACTCCCGCCATTGGCACCTGCCAAGGTGTGGAGTACTCGAAGGTGGACTACTGGCAGGAGCTCCTATGCTCGGCCAAGTCCGACAAGGTGACAATGGGGTTTGTTGAAGCGGCCGTGCCCTTCAGCAACACACCTGGTGCTTCAATCTCGGGCTGCAGCGGCTCCGGGATCATCCAGTGTTACGTGCGGGACTCGTGCAGTGGCAGCAATGCCTTCCATCTCACCTGCCAGCCGGTTGAGATGTGGGGGTGTAAGTTCTCACTCCAGGTAGTTAACTACCAGGACAAGGCCAGGCCCTGCATGCGCTGTTGGCGCTGGGGTCACGTAGTGGCAAGGTGCATGCAGTGGTTGGACTTCTGTCCCTGCTGCGGTGAACCCCACCTGTTCGAACACCATGAGGAGATGTTGTCCTGCTGCATATGCAGGTGACTTGACCTCAAGGTGCCTACTGTGTGGTGCCCTGATGCCCACGACATGTGTCCTAACTGCAGTGGAAACCACAGGGCAGATGACCGTGAGAAGTGCCCATACTGGAAATGGTATGGTGACAAAGACTTCTCCAAATGGCTCGCAGCACACCCTCCGAAGGTGTCATGCCAGGTGGCCACTAAGGCAGCTCCTCAGCAGAGGGCCAAAGAGCACGCTCGCTTCACCAAGGAAGCGAAGGCAAAGGCAGCCAGACCTTCTGAGGAAGGCGAGGCATCTGACACCTTCCAAGTGCCCAAAAGGAGCACCAGCATGGTGTCCTACAGTGATGAAGAGGGCAAATTCCTGAGCGGCAACAAGCACAGATCAGCAACACTGGTCCCACGTT
Source organism: Fomitopsis pulvina (assembly GCA_964035675.1). Classification (NCBI taxonomy): domain Eukaryota; kingdom Fungi; phylum Basidiomycota; class Agaricomycetes; order Polyporales; family Fomitopsidaceae; genus Fomitopsis; species Fomitopsis pulvina. Next base: position 70,649 of record OZ037968.1, on the reverse strand, counting down.
CCACCAGCAAAGCACCTTCGGAACAATTATGATGGTGAGATAGTTGCCTTAATGAGTAACAACCTCCCTGATGTCCCCTGTCCCCCCACAGAGCGCGAGTCATTTGTGGGGAGGCCAACTGGTGGACCACTGTACCCTGAGGGTTTCAGCGGCCACTATCACAAGCAGTACTTCAACAGTGCCACTAACGAGTATGTATATTTCACTATATGCGACTCGACTCGGTGGGGGACATGTGCACCTCCTTATGACCAGCCGTACAATGATGTATTTATTAAGCACATCTCAAATGGTATCTCATATTGGACACTCGAGGAAAAACCGCCCTTGGGCAAGCCAGTAAACTACTCCCTGCAACCTGCTGCATCCCAGCTGGTGTGGGAGATACAATGTATCAGTGCCAACGTGCAGCGTTCTTTGGAGAACACACACATGCTGCTGGAGAAATACCAGGACACCAACATTGTCTGCATGCAGGAAATCTTCTGGGGACAGATCAAAACGGTCATGTCTTCCAAATCCAAACACAGTGACTTATATGAGGAGACCGTGGGACACTGTAATTTCTGATGCCTTAGGGCATTGGTGACATCACGAGTCACAGTCTACATCCACAAGCAATGGGGCCCGGCTAGCCCACAGCTGCTTACATCAGTGGTCGCCCACCGTGATGTCCTGCTAGCCTCATTTAACACACCACAGGGTCGCTTTGCACTCCTCAATGTGTACAATGACAGTGATTCCCACGAGGTGGTCAAATACCTCGAGGGCATCGCCCACACCCTGCCTGAACTTGTGTTCATTGCAGGTGACTTTAACCTACACCACGCTCAGTGGGACAAGGAGACAGTGAAGTGGGGGTGTCAACCCCCGCATATTGCTGAAGTAAATCGACTTCGAGACCTAATGGCAACATTGGATCTCGATCTCATTAATGCTACCGATGGCCCAGCAACCTGGTTGCCGAACAATGCTGGAGCGATCCCACGAATGCTTGACCTGCTGTGGACCCTGTTGCACTGGGAGCCCAGCAAGTTTGCAGTTAAACCAGGCCACCGGCACAAGAGCGATCATGTGCTGCTGGTCTGGACCATGGAGATTGCAGACCAGGCATCCAACCCTGAACCACACATTCCCCATGTGGGCCCCCTCTCAACCAAGTTCTGTCAAGGCTTGGCAAGAGCAATGGCTCAACTCCCCCATACCTTTCACTCTGCGGCTGATGTCGAGGAGCAATGTGACCACCTAGACGCTATCATTTCCACTGTCTGAAAAGTGACAGTGGCTACCCCCAAGCCCACTAAGCGATCTAAATCGTTGTGGAACTCGGATTGTTCAGACACAGCTTCCAGTCTGCACAACATCCACTCTGAGCTGCAGCCCACATAGAAGCAGTTCTGGAACCTCACCAGGCATTTACCTGATGGGTCCCACCCACCAGAGACACCGACGATCAGCATCCTGCGAACGGAGATTTCTGATCATTGCTTGTTCGAGAAACAGGCCCATGGTGCACTCAGGTGTGCCGCATGGGCCGCTAAGTGTGCCTTCTTTGATTCAATCCTCGAGAAGTTGCACCACGCCCTGATCTCAGACTTTGTCCAGTGGACCAGGCCATGTCGCACCCAAGCCAGCCATCAATTAAAAATGGTGGATGAGTCTCCGGTGGAGAGCAGAACCAATCTTCGGTCTGCCTTCCACAATCAATTCTCACTGGCTACCACCCGACTGGTCGATATGACATTCGCTGAGGAGATGCCTCAGCTTCCTGAGCATTCATTCCCTGAATTCAGTACCAAAGAGGTGCATGAGAACTTACAGTCCACCTCCAACACGTTAGCCCCTGGGCCAGATCACGTGAACTGGGAGTGGGCAAAACACATGGCCTATTAGGTCGAAGAAATACGTGACTGGAATGGCAACATGATGGACATGATCTTCTGGGGCAAACAGGTGACGGAGTTCCTCCACTGCCTGTACAATGCCATCATGCGCTTTGGGGTATACCCAAGTGCCTTCAAATGCTTGACAATGGTCATTTTGCCGAAGTTGCCAAGTCATACAGGCCCATCTGCCTGCTCAATGTCTTTGGCAACCTGTGGGAAAAATTGGTGGCCAAGCAGCTACAGTTTGATGCCCAGAAATGGGGCATCCTTCACTCATGCCAGTTCGGTGGTGCTATGCAACACAGCACCACTGACGCAGGCATCCAACTGTCCCACTACATCCACGCAGCATGGGACAACAACCTTGTGGCGTCAGCCTTACTGGTTGACATCGCCTCGTTTTATCTGTCAGTCAACGACATGATGGAAGCCATCATGAAGAAGCAGGGGTTCCACTGGAGCCTCTGTGACCTCATGAAGTCCTACTTGCGAGGGCACATGATGTGCTATCTCTTCAATGGGACCCTGACTGACTTTGTGGAGCTCTCCATCGGCCTCGGCCAGGGATCCTCTCTGTCACAAATGTTGTCTGGGCTCTATTTGTCCCCAGTCTGCCATCAACAATACCCGATCACTCAGGGAATCACCACGCATCACCTTGCCTCACAATTCTACATTGATGATGGCATGCTGATGACTGCCTGTTCTAAAGAACTGGAACAAACAGAGGAGTCTCAACTGGACTGCAATGTTGCAGTACTGGCAGACAAATTCAAAGTGCTCAATGCTGATTTGGCATGCATTGGGCTAGTCACAGAAGTGGTGAAGATGGACTTCATCCACTTCTGGAACAAACACAGACCATGGGCCCCCAACCGGCCCCACGGCCTGCACATCTGGTTGGATGATGGGGCTCAATACCTCGAGATCCCGGCCAGCATCAACGTGCGATACTTGGGATTCTTCCTGGACCCCAAACTATCGTGGAAAAGTCATGTGCGTTTCTATGCTGCGAAAGTGGCTAGTTCCATGGTGGCACTCGGAGTGTGGGTTCACACCCGCCCAGAAGCGACAATTGTACATCACTCACATCATACTGCTCATGTGCTACGGAGCCCAGCTCTGGTGGCATCCTGGGTGGAAACATGTCAAGTGGATCACAGGCAAGCTTCAATGTGCCCAATCACGAGCTGCTCAATGGATCACCGGTGCTTTTAAAACCACCCCCATTGGGGTGATGGAAACGTTGGCTGGCCTTGTGCCAGTTCACATCAATGGGTGGGTCTTGGTAGGATCTTTGTCATTGTATTTCCTGGCAGGGAAGTACCACAACTCGATTCAGTGTGAGGCCTGGGACTGGCTGTGCTGGCCGCACAGCCAGTCACCTGGCTGGGCTGCCACATTGAGCACGTCAAAGTCCTTGTTGCTGGCACTGCCTAAGGCGTCAATGTACCCCACTGGTGTCTCAGCTATTTTCTTCTGCCCGTGCCGGTTACACAGGGGGAAGGTCACATTGTACTTGCTGCTGGCCCACCTCTCAGGGAGGAGGGCCCGCAGTGGGTGTCGCTCAGATACAAGGTGGGCCCGAAGGGCTGCTCGCTCCATGTATCAGTCAATACCCAAACACTCCTCAGAGTTTCGGAAGTGGTTCTGCTCTGAGTGGCAACCCAAGGCTGATAAGCTGATGGGCGACCCCAACACTATCATCTTGTGGACTGATGGGTCTGCCAAGATGGACAACCGACAGCTTGACACCATGCATATGGGTGCTGCTTGGGTCATCACCCACCTCCAGGAAACGATCAAGTCAGGTAAATTTGGGGTGGGCAAAGTGCTCAACTTGGATGCTAAAATGATGGCCTTGGCATCTGGACTGCATCATGCCATCCTAACCGCTGAGCCATCGGACCATACCCTTGTCATTATGGCTGACAACATGGGAGCCATGGTGAAGGCGCTTACGCCTACCATCAGGCTGGGCCAACTAGCATCCCTGCTTGCAGGCAGGCACCTGATCAACTTCCTCTGAAACAGACCAGATCGGAAAGTTGTCTTTATGTGGGTGCCCTCCCACATGGGCGTTGAGTTCAACAACAAAGTCGACGAACTCGCTAAGGAGGCCATGGAACATGTGCCTCAGCCTGAGTTTGTGTTGCACTCCTATGCCCGCTCTAAGGGCCTGGAGCGCATGAATGCTGCATGGAACGCCCAGTGCACCGCAGGCACTGAGAGTGGACCAAACCCTTACATCGGCAGATGGTTCTGGTGGCACAAGCAACTGAAACCGAATCATGTCCATGCAAATAACCATCTGTTCAAAGCCTTCAGCGCTGACAGCTAGAACGATAAATCTAAGGCTGCCCATTGTTACAAGACGCTGAGACCATTTGATATGGAACTTTTACTGTAGCGACGTTACGATACCGTGTGGAGTGCACTGACACTTTTCTTTTCCTTTTCCTTAGTCTTACCCGAGACGTCCACCTACGTCTTCAGATGTACTCCTCTTGGAGGCGGCCGCCCAAGGACATTCACAAGCAGCTGGGGGACAACCCCTGATCTGTCACTTACTGTACGCCTTCTTCTTCCTTTGATCATCTTTCTTCTACTTCGGACAAGATGGGGTGGGCACCCTGTTCCTTATGTATCAAGGGCCCTTCTTCTAGCCTGAATCCCACCATCGCACCTTAGCATAATGATGGACTTCTACGTTACATCTCTCCATTCCTCTTCATCTTTGATCTACAGTTTATTTATCTTTCTTCCTTTCTTCTCATCTTCTATTTATCCTTACTATATGCTGAACCCTTCACACGACAGTGAAGGTAGGCCGATCACTCACCAACATCAAACCTTGGAGGAGGCCCGGCAGTCCCTGATGGCTGAGGGTAGTGAACCCCCAGGTTTGTAGGACATAGGAACTAGCAGATGATTGACAGTAACGGTACACTGCCTCCGTGATACTTGCAGCTGGGGCTAGGGACGTCTACTATTGTCTTCAGAGGTTGACTGGTAGAGTACTAGAATGGCCAGTGCTTGTATATAAGTGGTAGTGGACTAGGTCAGGCCCTAAGCTCGATCTGACTATCTTTTGGCTCGATAGGTCAGCGGTGCGAGAACTTGACAGGGATCCAGCCCTTGTCATCACATCAGAACCCTTAATCAGCACCTGGGACCTTTCCCTTGTCGCCTTCAGACATCCCTTCGCTGAGTATTAGTGCCTCATCGCCGGCGCTAACATCGAGTGTTGTAGCACCCATTGGGTGTGAGTCCTGACCAATCACTTCCCTTGTGGGGAGTTCCGGGAGCAGTTCCACTTGCCTGGACCACAAGACTGCCCATGCGACAATCTGGTGCCCTTCCCAGACATGTGCGAGCACATGCTGTTCGAGTGCCCCTACTGGATTAGGGTTAAGCACGCCGAACCCTGCATACACGTAGGACCACCCAATGAAACTGATGAGTGGCACTCCTGGTACAGTCAAATGCAGGGGGGCTGGATGCCCCTCAACGTACTCAAGTTCCTTCACATGAACCCGATGGCGGGGACATTTGAATGGGCTGACCTGGTGATGCAAGTGATTGCGGACTGAAACGCGGACAACAAGCATTCCCATGCTCATGCCTGACTGGAAGCCCACACTGATTGGAAGAAGCAGCAGTGGCAGGCATTAGAGGACCGCACGAAAGCACATGTCTTAACCATCAAACCAAAGCATGATTTCACAGGGTGGCACATGCCGACGTTCAGTGCACAACCACATCCCCAAACAGATGCGGTTGGCAAGATCCTTGAGAGCAGGGCCCCCACCAGAGCATGGATCCGGTCCTTGCATGATAATGGTGGCATAGAGCAGTTTGCCGCCGAACTCTACAAAACGTGGCGCAACAAGGATCGCGAGGCTGGCAACCTCCATCCTGATAACGAGTCGTCGTCTCATGACGGCAACTCGGACGGCAGCGACCACGGCGACCCGGATCAGGAGGACGGTGCAGACCCAGATCCAACACCGCAGGCGCCGAGTTTCCCACCCGACCCGGGCCGGCCGGCTCCTTTCCCGACTCCCTACCAGTCATCCCAAGTGCCACCCGTGTTTGTGCGCCGATTGGACGGCCCCCCGCCGCCCGGCTTTTTCCCCGGCATACAGGGCTCCTAAGACTATCGGTCTCGTCTCGTTTGCGTTCCATACTCTACATGTACCTATGTCGTACGGAGTCTAAACAAGCAGAGTTTTTAAAAAAAAAAAAGACTGACCATCAAGCGCTTGGACGTCTAGCCATTGTATACACATTTGGTAGGCATTGTGGTTCATGATGTGTGGCTGCTTTTTGAGGTGTGACAACAAAGTTAGTACTAGGGTGTCCCCAATATGGAACAACAGGACATTGATCTTTCAATGCTGATTGGACGCCACATGCGAACCAAAATATGCAGATGGCCATCAAAAAGCGGCGGGCCATCCCTAGCCAACGTCCATATAAGTGCAGGGGCTCGAGCAGTGGACTGTCGACGTCCACGACCCGCCCTGCGACTGGTCCACACCATTGATTCCTCATGTCTCCCACCAGAAACTGGCCCTACGAGGTCAAGTTCATCCACAATGAAGAAATGGGAGACATACGACGCCTCGCCGACGGGATTATTGATCACGAGCTGGAGGCGGAATTGCACCCTCTCATCAAGAGCATTCTGGATTGGGCATGCATTCGAACCTCAGTCCCCGGGAAAATCGGTTATCGCATCAAATCTGTTGCGCAACTCACAATGTCTATTCCTTCGGATGCATATGATGATGGAGATCCTACAGGTATGTGGTTAAGTATTTGTTCCTCGGCCACTTCTCTGATCATCTTGCAGACCGACGCCTTCGCAACAATACTGAAGTCGCAGCTACTGTAGAGGGACCGAAACCCGAGTACCTCACCAGTCTCAGTGCGGCTGGATATGAGTCCGAAGATCTCTCTGCTGATTTCACGAAACTTTCAATCTCCTCTACCGGAGCTCAACTCGGTGCCTCGACCTCTCCTAACAAAAGACGGGAGAGCGACAAGCGGCGTATCCCAGATTACACTACTCGTCTTGCCCCCAACGACCTGCATAAGGACTATCATCGTCCTGTGTTCTTTCACGAACTCAAACACTACGCCGACGGTTACATTCAAGCGGAAAGCGAGGAGATGCGAAATGAAGAGCTCGGAAACGCGTTCAATAATATGTTTCAGCAGGCTCTGGAACAAGCTCAGTTGGGCTTCTGGACGTACAAGGAGGTCATCTACGTGATGTGTCACATAGGGCTGCACTTCAGGGTCGTGCGATTCGACGCAAAGAAAACCCCCAGATTTGGCATCGTCAATGACACCAAATACTTTGGCACACCATCGCAAGTTTCAACGCTCTTGAGTGATGATCGGAGCGACTTCAGTCGTAAGTTCAAGTGGTGGTGGACGCGGGTGAAGAACGAGAAGGCGGAGGGTCTAGAGCACGGAGAGGACGAATCGGACTCTGCAAGCGGTGCATCGGAGACTCGTTTGCAATCAGAGGACATGTCCTGATCCTGAGGATGAATGGTTTAGGTGACCATATACTGTGAAGTGCGCTTACAGTGCAACAGTCTTAGTACCAGCTAGCTAGGAGTGAAAAATAGTTGTATATTAGTTGCTAGCAAAACTAGTTGTCTGCTCCAGTTTGATTAAGATTTTTAATGCTCTTAAGGACTGATGTATATTGTGTTGTGCTACGGACCTGTTACTAACGTGTCGGGAATACCTATAAAGCACTACCCTCAAGTAGCTATGCTTCGAGTCCGCAAACCCTGAGTGTCGCTGGCACTTGTACCAGGAGTCTCCAGGTCGAGTGCGCAGAGGTGAGCAGTCATGGAGACCGACTCTATACGAGTCTGCGCCTGGCAGTTGCAGTCCTTCGAATGTGTATCTGGCGAGTGTCGAGTTAGTTACCACTACACGGGCGAGGAAAACGGGCAACTTACGGGAGAATCGGCCTCCTTCGCGTTGTCATCTTCAACAGAGGCCCACGCGAAGAGCACACACGTGGGTTTGGCTCGTCCTTGACGACTTCGTGCAGGGGATGGAATGACGCCGTGAAGAGTGAGTACATCGCGTGGGTGGGGACGCTGGGCTGCTCGGGGTCGCGGCGCGGCAGCGTATCGGCAGACTCCTGAGAACTGGCGTCGAACATACCAGTGGCGTGCTCACTCGAGAGAGGGATGCTGAGCTGGCTCTGGTCGACCGCAGCGTGGCCGCGGTCGCTGATGACCGCGCCGATGCAGCAGGCCCCGTCTCGAGCTTGTGGATGTGCATGCCTGCGGTGATGAACTCTGGAATAATGCAGTCAGAAAACGAACACATTGTGTTAACAAAAAAAGAAGACATATTCTCGATACCCTGCGACCCTTGGGATGAAAAGGGGATGGGGTTCTTTGTGTGGAGCACAGGTACACCTTGCACCCACCAAAGGCACAGCCAGCACCGCTCTCCCTGAGATCGCACACATACAGATTCGGCAAAGCGAAGGTCTCGGTCGCCACCTGCACGTGGCGAAGCTCAGCTGCTCGAACTCGAGCTCGGCGATGACAAGTTACGCACCTACTACTGTGGGGGACCGTTCAAGACGGCTGCTTGTAGCCTTGTCCAGGAAGAGCCCAAGAGTCCATTCTTTCTCATTTGAACTCCCTGAGCATGCGCAGATCATCCTGTCCTCACCGCAAGCTAGACCATACTCAGCAGGTGACATATTTGTGGGGATCGAAGAAACCTTGTCAAGTAAGGTGATTTCAGCTTAATAAATTCAGGTTCGAGTTACCAACCACGTGTTGGCATCGTTCCCTTGGGCCCTCCGACTTGAAGTAGCACTGTGTACTGTGAAGCTGTACGGCGCGACTGCGTGCAATGCCACAGACTCACTTGTATAGATACTGTGTCCGGCCGGGATCTCGGCCGGGTTAGCATACTCGGTCAGTTGAGCACAGTAGGCGAAATACTTGTCCTATCTCCAAAGTAGGTGCACCAGCAGATAGCTATAGTTTACAGGATCACAACCATGTATTCCTCATGCAAAAGTATACAAGGGCTGGGGAGGTATGCACTGGGTGGCCGAGTAGGTAGGGTGGCCGAGATCCTGGCCCGATACAGCATATGAGGCGTGGCGCTTGCTGGTCGTAGCCTCCGATTCCCACGCCACCGCTCAGATGAACCTCCTGACCTCGCTTTGAACATCTCTTAACTCAACCACATTTCTTGACTTCCTCATAATTCTGCAATGAACAGCCTCCGTCCCACTCACTCGATTGCACTATCAAGCCTTGATCCGCCCGGGTCGTCGCGCAGACTCCGTATCCCCTTCTGTCTAACTAAGGTCAAGCCAAAGTTTACAGAGGTAACGCGTCTTTAATTGCCTGTGTCCTCATTATCTCGCCAACGTTCTCTTCAGGTCAAGGAGTGCTTGACCAACGTGGAACCATTTGATACTCTGCCCCGAGCTCTCATTCCTACTCGTTTTCTGGATTACAAGCCTCCTTTAATGCGATACGGCTGGCAAGTGAGCAGGGAAATGTTGCTCGAATATGCCCAAGAGCACAAGATACTGAGGCGCTGGGGGCGCGCACTTGGTCGTTACGAGATGATGAACGAAGCGATGTACGCTATCCAGAAAGACTTTGGCGTTGAGATTCCCGTGGAGCTGCTCAGGCTGAACTCCTCATTCACTGCATGCAAGGACGAATCTACTATCCAGGTGGTATCGGTCTACACGAACTTTGACTTGAGGCGGAAGGACCTGCCCTCATTGGAAGACATAGAGAGGCTGCGCGCCGCATTTGGGTTTGAAGGCCCACCAAGGTGGTACGTCGACAGTGCGGATTGGTATTGGGCATACTGGTCGGATTGAGAGTACTTCGAACATGTGAGTCCTCCGAATTGAACAACGTCTCGCCGAATGCTGATGCACTGATGTCTTTGGGTCTCGCAGCACGGAAGTGCAGTTGTATGCAGTATACCCCTTGTCTTCGCACCGTTATCCGCCACTCACTGTCACCGCTTGCACGCATCTCCACATCCTTGTATATGACTCGCACCCCGTACTGCTCTGGGCTGTACGCACTCGCACCGTCAAGTCATCGTATCGTACCTTTATGCCGCAACGTGTATGTTTCTACAGTTTGTACCGACCGACTCACGCTGAAGAAGTAGTTCGCGTCTATCGGCGAGACGCACAATCGATGCAAACACAGTTCGGGGCACCTTCCGCTCGTCGGTTGTCCACACCATGGATGACCGGACTCTGCTCAGTCATCGACTGAGTTGCAGACGGCAGGTGACTGTACCATGTTGGGGATACGAGTAATGGTTCGATTGATCGATACTGGCTCATGAGCCATGGAGGTTACCTCAGATGTTGACAACCTCTGGAAGAGCGAGAGCGAGTGGCGTATCAGGGATAAATATCTGCCTCTGTCTAGGCGATCATCATCTCGCGCAACGAATCGCAACGCAACGCCCCCACTTTCGAGTCTGTAAGACTTGCGCGGTCGTTTTGACGCCCGCTGAGCCGTCCTCTCGTCCGTATTCGAATTTCGCACCAGAGATGATCCCAGTGCTCATGCACATGTTCCCCTGCCACAGGATGATAGCTCGCTAGCGTCCGGACGAAGTCCCATCGTAATCACACGCTCGCGCGTCAATTGCACCAGTCACTCCGACGCTAAGCGTGACGAATGGCGTTGTGCACGCGAGCATGTTGCAGCCTTCAGCCTGCAGACGCGCGCCGACGTTGTCGGCAAGTGCCTCGGGCGCACTGTCGAAGACTCGAAGTAGTCTGCGGTGTAATCCTTTCCCACCGTGACTATGTGTGGCTAGTTGATGCAGAGTGTCCCCCGCCTTAGCCCCAGTTGTTCGCCCAGCGCCGCCATTCCACTCTGGGACCTCGAGCTGCATGCGCTTGAGAAGTCGATTACGAGTATGCATGGAAATTCAATTGCAGACAAGAAAGGCTCAAAGAGGAGCTCTTTAGCGTAGAGGGGGTCCAGGCCAACCTCTAGCGCTCTTCGGCCGCGATCGCTGGCACAATCGTCGCCGCTTGTGAGGCCTGTAGCACATGAAGACCCTGACTGCCATCGCCTCCTCAACCTTCCGCTTGAAGTAAACGTTGTCGATAGAACCAAACTACTATAGTTGACCCTTGGTGTGGTCCAAGAGTGGTCAATAACAGAGTTCTGGCTAATCCTGAAATGGTATTGATCGACTTGGACCATCACAGTACCGTCTTCATTGCAATAAGGACATATTCAGGTCCCGCAAACATTCGGTGAAGTATAGCTTTAATTTTTCAATCATTCGAGAGTGTTGTGGTGAGTCAGAAAACAGCTGGCAACACTGAGAACCCGCCTTTGACTTGTATAAAATCACCAAACAACCCCTAGGCTAGGGTCCATCGAAACGGGAACTGTGACGGCGCTCGCGCCTGAAGCCCATGGCCAATATCAACTCCGACTAACTATGCTGACGGGCTCGCCGAAAGCCCTGGAAAGCGTACCGTGAATCACCTTAATGATTTTCCATCAACTTCGGTTGAGCGATCCAAACTAGCCCATTCGACTTCCCTGCAAACGACTCTGTCAAGCGTGTGTACTACGCACACGTCCTTCTGGCGAGGATAAGCGGGGAAGCGGAAGAAGAGCCCTGTATCTTTCCCGCGTACCACCCCCCCAACTCGATGCTGGTCACTGTTCCTCCTAACGGGTAACATTCATGATCTATGACACAGCGCTGTGATATTTATGTACATCCATGCCGTTTCCATGGAGCAGCCTCCTCCGGAGCGCGCAGTGAACGTCCTATCCACAAAGTGGTACGAGTCACATCCTCCTACCTCCTGCCTACCTTTCCATTCGTGTGCCAAATTCGCCTACAACCATTGTCCGTTTCTATCTTCTATCATGGTTGCTTGTACTATGCATCATTGTTCTGGCTGTTACGCGCGATGAGTCCAATCATGATCCGAGAGGAGGCTATTGCATGGCTCGTGAGTTGGTGGCGTCATTCGCGACTGCCTGTCCCTGTAAGTTGCGGTGGCTTCTAATGCGCTCGCCAGGTGTTGTAAGAAAAAAGCAACTTGACGACGATTGGAGCAAGACGTAGGATGTAGCTGTGTCGCGTTCTGCTATACGCTGTCGGTATGGCGCAAGGATGGGCATGTGAGTAGTGTACGCAGGTCGCACCATGCACATCGTTGGCTAATTGGGTGAATGCCGAAGGTTGGTAGGCAGGTGTATTCCGATCCCATCTGTTTGTGCCACTGCGCTGCAAGAGAAACCTGGTTGTGAGCAACAGGGGATGACCAGCCTCAGTGAGTGCTGATCAGCCGTAAGCTGTGTCCCCAGGCCAGGGGCAAACCGTGAGACTTGGGCGATTGCATAACCTTGGTTTCAGCGGATCATTCACGCAAGACCACTCGACAGGCTCATCAGCATGTCCCATCGGCAGTCCGCAAACCGGGTTAGATGGGGCTCCTACAGAGCTTCTGCGAGTTTTCTATAAGGTAAGTCTCCATCTTTGTGGCGCTCGAACAGAGACCGTGCCACTATTCCTCCCGGCCGTCGTCACCGGATACGAAACACCCGCGTCTAGCCTTTCCCCTTGGTGCGTGGGACCCTGTCTGCTCAGGCCTCGTTCCCACTCGTCCATAGCCAGCTCAGCAGGGTCGCGGCAGGATACACAGGATTTGAATGCAAGGACGGTCATATGACTGACAATACTGCCTCTCCACGCCAGATGACTTGCGGACGAAGGTCGACGGGTCCCCGTCGGTGTTCGTATAGGTTCAGGGTGTGTGGCTCGAGCTTCGAAGGCGCAGGGCAATGGAACGTCATACCAGGGATAATGCTACTCTCAGAGTTCATAAAGCTGCTCGAGCACGAATTTCATCCAGCAACGGCTGTTCGCGCTGTCAGTCTCGCATTCTTGTACATTCGGTATGTTTTACGACCATATGATCTGTGTTGATGATGGAGGCGGTGGCATTCGCTGACCCTGCATTGTAGACTGCAGAATACGCCATGTCTGACACGGCAGAGAAAGTGCCCAGCGCCATGGATGTCGACGAAAAGGTGTCCGCCGACGTGGCCATGACAGACGCTGGTGAATCTGAGGACGACAGTTCAGTACCCGATGGCGGGTTTTGGGCATGCATGGCCGTCTTTGGCGGGTAGGCCTTGGTCTACTCCGCAATCCCTGCAGGCGCAGGCGCTGAATGTTGTATCCACAGATGGTGCACGACGTTCTGCACCTTTGGGTTCTCTACGTCCTTCGGGGTATTCCAAGACTACTTCGTCACGGCTGGGGCGGGAACATCTTCCGACGTCAGTTGGATCGGATCATTGCAGGTATGCGCCGCTTTCGGGGCGCATTAGTCAAGCTCTTGCTCACCACGTACGGAAGCTCTTTTTACTGTTTGCCATGGGTCTCTTCTCTGGCAGGTGGTTCGATCAGGGCTATTTCCGCCACGAGTTCGTCACGGGCACAGTTATGCTCCTCCTTGCGTACGTACCCAGCTTGCACGCCTGTGGCTCTACACAACTGACTTACTCTTGCATACCGCCAGCATCTTCATGCTCTCTATTTGCAACCCGAGCAAATACTACGGCCTCATCCTGACGCAGGGTTTCGTGATGGGCATCGGTTGCGGCCTCACGACTACGCCCGTGCTGTGCCTGCAGTCACACTACTGGAAGAAGAGGCTGGCGCTCGCTCTCGGCCTCGTCCAGGCCGGTTCGTCTCCTCACACGGACTTTATGTGTATCTGCTCAAGCGTTGACTGCCCGCTAGGTTCGTCGTGCGGCGGGGTCGTCATGCCGATCATGCTCAACAAGCTGTTCCACGGTTCTGCGGGGTTCGCATGGGGCACGCGCGCGGTCGCGTTCTTGATCCTCGGACTCCTCGTCGTTGCGAACTCGATCATGCGTACACGCTTGTCGGGCACGAAGGCGAAGGCCCAGGTCCAGGTGCCGCTCAGGTCAATAATGCTCGACCCGCCGTATATGCTGACGGTCATTGCGTACGCGAGCGTGCTGTTATGTTGATGAGCTCTGACAGATAACTGCGTACAGGATGGTGATATTCTTCTTCGGAATGTACTTCCCGTGTGAGTACGCGCGTGTCGGTGTGCACGATCTGTGATTCCCGCTGATGCCCAGTGTGCACAGACTTCTACCTCCAGGTATGGGTCCGCCTGCATGGGATGTCTGAGAACCTCGCCTTTTACACGGTGCCATCTGTCTAGCTCTATAGGTTTCGGTATTCTGACCATATGTGGTAGATCTCCATCCTCAATGCCGGCTCTGTATTTGGGCGGATCGTCCCTAACTTTGTTGCGGACTATGTTGGGCCGTACAACATGCTTATCCCGATCTGCTACTCGTGTGGGATCCTCGTGTTCGCAATGTTCGGTGTGACGAACGTCCCCGCTGTCGTCATCTTCAGCTTCCTGTACGGGTTCGTCAGCGGTTCAGGTACACCTCTCATCCGACATCTATATGTCGTTATCTCGTACTTACGCAGCGCTTGCTGGCGGGGATCGTTGCACAGCCAATGCACTGTTACCGCCGGCTATGGGCATTCTCGCACGCACGAAGGACGAGACCGGGTGAGTGCCTAGTTGCCCCTGTTCGCTTCGCACGCGGTCGTCTCATTTGTTCGCTCTGCGCTTCTAGAGTCCGAATCGGCGTGCTGTTCTTCCTGACTGCGTTCCCGATCTTAGTGGGCACTCCCATCGACGGCGCGCTGCTCAGCTCGGACAACACGTACTGGTATAAAGCGATTCTTTTCAGCGGGGTAAGCAGCTCCCTCGCCCGTGCAGTATATGTGATGCGAACTTTACTTTACCTAGATCCTCATGCTCGTTGGCGCGAGCATGCTCATTCAGGCACGGCATATGGTGGTTAAGCGGAGAGGAACACAATATACCTGAGTGTGTTTCGCGATGCTGCGCACTCGAAGACCTGTATCACTGCGAGGATCCTGCTATGCAACAGTCAGCGCGATAGTTGAATGGGAAGAAGGCATGTAAGATCACACAGGGCTGCGCCTTGTCCAGATGACCCGTCTGTGTCGTGTGAAGACTCGAGATAAGTGCTGGGATGCTGTGTTAAGGCAAATCGTTCAAGCGCGTGGGTGGTATGCGAATCAGAACTTGGCTTCTGCCCATGATTCCCATTCGAAGAGTTACTCTCTGGCTGGGATGCCCCGCTGGTAAGATACACGCTACATGACAATCCAGTTTGATACGCGTTCATGAGGCTCATACCAGAGACATCTTCTGCCGCATTGCGCGCATGGCAAGGGGGCGACGCATGAGGTCTTGCACGAGTCTCATCACAGGACAGGAGCGAATATTGTCGCTCTGCACGGCGTAAAGCTGGCCTAACTTACCGATGGCTGGTTGGACGAGTTACACACTATTGAAGAAGTTGGGCCGACAGCACTTATGCTGACCCACGCACAAGGATTGTTCCACTAGTCTTCGAGTCGGATGACCACGAACATTCAACCACCTGATCGTTGATGGGTGGGACGGACACTTGCCTTACTATCGTCCCACGCACTTGTTAGCAAGCATGCTTCTGCAGAATGAGCGCGGGTCCATTACATTCTGTGGAGACACCTCGATATCAACGTGGGTAGACTTGCTTGGTCATTCGCTACTCGGCCTCATTAACAAGAGTTCAAAAGCATTCTCGCGACACTAGACCGATGTCTAGGTCTTGCACCAGATTTTAGGTCCTGTCTGGTTAGTCCGCGGGATCTCCATACAACATTCTGTGCGTTCGCAACTCGTGTCTTGATAAACGCGACTGACAGTGAGCCAAGACATGGTCAGCTCGAAAATGGAATCCGGTGAGGATACGAAGCAGCAGAATGCAGTGGTCGACGAGAAGACATCCACTTCTGCAGTGGATACAGAGGTGTCAGAGAAGCAAGAATATGGGCCGCCTCCGGACGGTGGTCTGCGTGCTTGGATGTGCATTGTCGGAGGATGGCTTGTGCTGTTCTGTACTTTCGGATTCTCGACCTCCTTCGGTGTGTTCCAGGACTATTATGAAGCCGCAGGCGCAGCAAATTCAAATTCATCTACTATCAGCTGGATCGGATCCTTGCAGGTCTGTTCCTCGTGGAGAGCCCGGCATCATCGTCTAACGTCGTACTGGTAGCTGTTCCTGACATTCGCTGTCGGGCTCATCTCCGGGAAGTGGTACGACGAGGGGTACTTCAGAATCCTCTCGGTTACTGGTACTTTCCTCATCGCACTTGCGTAAGTCGTTCGGAAACAATTGCATACCAGCCCTGCTGCCGCATTGCTCATTTAGCCTTACAGACTTTTCATGCTCTCTATCTGTAATCCAAGCAAGTACTACGGGCTTATCCTCACGCAGGGCATCGTCATGGGGCTCGGGAACGGGCTCCTCGTCACCCCGACACTCTCCATCCAGTCGCAATACTGGGACAAGCGGCTCGGGCTTGCACTCGGGATCGTACAGTCGGGCTCCTCGTGCGGCGGGGTCGTGATGCCGATTATGCTCGACCGGCTCTTCAATGGCTCTGCGCGATTTGCGTGGGGCACGCGCGCGGTCGCGTTCCTTATCTCGGGGCTGCTCGTCATCGCGAGCATCCTGATGCGCACACGCGTTCCTGGACGCAAGGCTAGCCCGAACGCACACAAGGAGAGCGTCGCTGCGATCAAGGCTGCCGCGCTAGACCTGCCGTACGTGCTATACGTGATTGCGATCACGTTGTTCTGCTTTGGCGTGTACTTCCCCTGTGCGTTTATTCTCTCTTCCCTCTCGGGTTCATGCGTAACTGACGCTGGGTAGACTTCTATCTCCCGCTGTGGACGCGGTTACACGGGATGTCGGACAACCTTGCGTTCTACACGATCGCCATCCTGAACGCGGGCTCTGTCTTCGGGCGGATCGGGCCCAACACACTTGGGGATTACATAGGGCCGTTCAATGCGCTCATCCCAATGTGCTACGCTTCCGGCATCCTCATCTTTGCGATGTTTGGCGTTACGAATGTCCCCGCGGTTGTCATCGTGAGTTTCTTGTATGGATTCACCACGGGGTCAAGTGCGTCTGCCTTCCGTCCGCTGTTGTATGTGAGCATGTAGTGACTGAGCAGGCGATTCTCAGGCAACGCGCTGCTGCCATCGGCGATCGCGGTCATGGTCAGAGACGTGAATGAGACGGGGTGCGTCCTTCTACGCCCATCTGTGCTGCTTGGTGTTTGACATCCTAACCCGACACAGCGTGCGCCTCGGCATCCTCTTCTTCCTCACCGCCTTCCCCGACCTCTTCGGTACGCCCATCCAGGGCGCACTTCTCGGATCGGACAACACCTTCTGGTACAAGGGTATTCTCTTCAGCGCGGTGAGTACCTCCAGCCTCTTATCGTGATGGGACAGCGCTGACAATGCGGGCAGATCATAATGGTTTCGGGTTCAACATTCCTCATCCCCGCACGGTACTTGGTGGCGAAGCGGCGGGGGACACAGTTTACGTGAGGAGTGTATATTGGAGTGCACGCAGAACACACGGGTTGGCAATAACTCAGGTATTCACGATACGATAACTACGACCCTATCCACACTTGAGTCGATTGCAACCTCGGGTAGCTCAATGAACGTATCCGGAGTCACAATGCCCCACTGGTGATCTGTAGTATCTTCAAGCAAATTCTTGAGGCAAGAAATGCGGCATTGGCTTCTTGCAAAATTAACTCCACAATCTTTAATCAAGTGTCCACACTCATGATCCCCTCAAACACCTTCGTGAACTCCTTCCACCTGCCACCATGCCATCCTTCCATCGTCCTCCACTCCTCACTTTCGGGCCCAAGGACAATTTTCATCCAAATCAGCCACCCCGCCACGCTCAGGTCTGCGTGCGTCACTACCCAGTGCTGGGGTTCGACCTCACCTGTGCCGCCGCGGAAAAGCAGCCGGTCGTCGAGCCAACCTGCGACGAAGCCTAGCGCGGCCTTGAGCCTCTCCCAGTCGCCGCGGAGGGCGAGCTCCTCTATCGTACAGTCGAATATCTGCTCACGCGTGCGCCGGAAGTAGGCCGCAGAGGGTGCGTTGAGTACCGCGAGCGTGCGCGGGAGCATGATGGGGAGCATGGCCACCTGGACTGTGCTAAGGAAGGCGTATTGGAACGCGGCCTGGAGGGGTGGTAACGCACGTCAGACGCCGACCAGCGCGTGTGTGGCGGAGCTATGCGGATAAGGGCGCTGAAAGGACATACCTGGAATGCTGCGAGCTCGCGGGGGAAGATCTGCGGGGTGTCCGGGTACGCCTCGTCGAGGTACGCGGCGATACGTGCGCTCTCCGCGACGAAGGTCTGCGTCTGCGGGTCGAAGATCGCGGGAAGGGTGTACGGAGTTATTGTACCGGGCTCGGTAGGCGCGGCGCCGGCTGCAGTGAGGAGCTGCGCAATGTCAGGGTACTCGACCCACTGTGTGCGGTAAGCGAGTCTCTTGATGTTGAGCGCGAGCCTGTCGGCAGCAGACGCGTCAGTGAGTACTGAGTAGCTGGGAGAGGATTGGTCGAGGCGATCATGAGACTCACCGCGTCTTCCAGGTATTGGG
Source organism: Fomitopsis pulvina (assembly GCA_964035675.1). NCBI lineage: Eukaryota > Fungi > Basidiomycota > Agaricomycetes > Polyporales > Fomitopsidaceae > Fomitopsis > Fomitopsis pulvina. Next base: position 52,113 of record OZ037968.1, on the reverse strand, counting down.
CGACCAAGCTGAGCCCGGCACGGTGCTTGGAATATCATAGAAAATGATCACATCCGCCTTCCTAGAGGCCATGTCGCTCGCTCGTAATTTGTTGTATCCTGAGACGTCGCCTGAGAGAATCCAGGCTGCGTACTGCTTGATTGCAGGACTGAGTTGGCTGAGGCTGTGATTGGCGTCCCTTGACCGATGTCGGAATGCAGCGCCGGGCGGCGTGTTTGGATTCACCGACGCTGGTCGCAGAGTTTCCCAGAGCTCTTGTGGCCGCGTCCCCGGCCCATAATATAGTGCTCAGTCATCCATCTGTCATCTGACACGATCGTAGGCTCTTGATTAATGCGCTTCGGTCACTTGGTGCGCTGAGGATAGTACGGTATTCACACCTGACGGATACATAGTTCTTCCTCGACGGCCGGCCACAGGCCGCGGCTAATACAACACCAGTGAAGAGGCCCAAGTAAGGTGTGCTGGCCTGGTGCAACTTCACAATTCATCATATCCACAGGCGCCTCCAGCTTTCAAACGAAGCAAAGCAGGTACCCTTCCAGTACAAGCGCAACGAGTGCATACCTAGCCAGAAGTAAGGATCAGAGACACTCCGATAGAGTATACCTATTGTTCTCTGATTTAGGCTTTGTAAAGGGGAATACATGTGCGACAAGCCAATTCGTGTTCGCCAGTGTAGAAGTACGGACCACGATATCTGACTCACTGTATTCTGCAGAAACCGCTTCTTCGTTTGATCAATGGGGTCATCAACAATCGACAATCGACCAGGCAAAGTCGATGATATTCCATTTGTGCACGCACTTGTGAACATAGCACTTCTGCGTGCCTGCCGGAGCGCGGATCGTGGTGGATGGTATAGCTAGAGGACAAGCGAACCAGGATTTGTAGGACATCCCACCTGCGGACAAAAAGAGCCGAGTCAGAGATAGGCTAGTAGGCAGTCCTGCAATACCTACCGGGTGGACTCGTCCTGGCATTTATCCTCCACTGTATTTCGGCCCACGTGAGTCACGACGAGTACCGACAAGAGTGGCGCATCGGGTCGGGTCGCCAATTGAGCCACGACGAGAGCTCCCTGGCACCTGGAAAGGTATCGGTGCACCGTTCGCAATCCTCGTACAGGAGATCATCACGGGTAGGGTCGTCAGACCTCGACCCCCGGGTAACACATCGAGGCAAAAGTCTTCACTCGACCAGAGAGGGAAGGGCAACGATCGGGAGCTATGTCTGCAGCGAAAAATCCGCAGCGACGCGGTGTGATCATACCTTGAAGTGCGCCTTCGGTGAGTTGTTCATACATCCATGGTTCCCGAACGAAGGAGCGACAGCGGTTGGCTACGCGACCTTGACACAGAGCTCCAGCTCGAGAGGATTCTTGATATAAGGAACACTGACTTTCCTCTGCGTGACAGCAACAACCTTCGTTGCATACACGACAACAGGCCTGCCACCGCCAATCTTTCCTCCAATTTCAAGGGATAGATGCCCAGCGTTCTTCGGTACCTCTGCAGCGGTCCAGCCTGGTCTGTGGCGAAGCTTGTCGTGGTCAAAGTCAAATTGGCATGGCAATGAATTCCGTCTTGAAAGCATCATGGCGTCGTTAATGTGCACAGCCATAAGGGTGAGAGTCAAGAACACGCACAACGACCTATTCTACACAACTGCATCACTGTTGACATCTCGATACGTCTGCACGTACCAGTTTCGACCACGTGTCATCGTCTGCGTCGACCACTTGCATTCCGAGTCGAGAAGATATGGGCTAGGAGAATTGCACAAAAGTGGGTCGAAGTGGCACATAATCAGTGTCGTTTGGGTGGCGCGCGAAGATGAACACAGAGCACGTGATTCTGGTAAGTACTGTGTTGCTCAAGATTCAAGAAGTTGTCAATCACTGCGGAAACGTAACTGAAGTTACTGAATCGCATTTAAATTTATCGAGAAGGGTGGACGACAGAAGCCAATATTGAGAAATCGTCTAAGCTGGTGTAGTTTGGTTCTATCGACAGCGGTTTACTTCAAGCGGAAGGTTGAGGAGGCGATGGCAGTCTTCATGTGCTGCAGGCCTCACAGGTAGTGCTGATGGCGAATGGGAAATCAGTCAATCGCCGGCGAATGGCGCTTGGGAGATGGTTTTTGAAGGTGGCGCATGGGTGGCGATTGTGGCGCATGATGGCACATGGTATATTTTGGCTCCATAGGCTTTGTATGCTTTACAGATGCAATACAGACATTTCTACATAACCTAGAGAAGGTATACAGAGCAGAGAAGCTCATTGTGAAACTGGTCTTTGTTACCAGGAGCATGATCATGCTCACTGATTTCTTCTTGCACCCCTCACATCAGCCACAGGATACACTGCAGTCACCTCTACAGCCTCACTCAAGCCATCACCCTGTGTGCCCTCACCACTCCCTTGTACATCAGTCATTTGCACTTCATGTTCTTGTGCCTCAAAGCACTCAAATTCCTCTGCACGTACAGGGTACTATGTCCAGCCAGTCAGTCAGTGAATTGCCTAATTCAGGCAAAAAGTAGGGCGCTTGACCTCGCTTAGCCCCCTTTTCGAGCCTTATTTGGAATGTGCCGACTTCTGGGGGTTGCCGACTGACTGCATGTGTCTTCACCACAAATCCACAATATTCCGTCCAGAGATCTAGCCATTACTGTACGCACACAACTCTCCCAGCTAGGTAGTCAGCGTAAAATAAATAATTATTCAATTTACCATTCGCCACCAAGCGCCATCACCTCCCACAGCAATCGCCATTCGCCACCCAATCGCCACCCCTCCATGTGCCATGTGGCAAGCTGGCGCCCATTCGCCAACAACACTACTCACAGGTGGCGACGATATTGTGCCAGCGATCGCGGCCGAAGAGCGCTAGAGGTTGGCCTGGAGCCCCTCTACGTTAAAGAGCTCTTCTTTGAGCCTTTCTTGTCTGCAGTTGAATTTCCATGCATACTCGTAATCGACTTCTCAAGCGCATGCAGCTCGAGGTCCCAGAGTGGAATGACGGGGCTGGGCGAACAACTGGGGCTAAGGCGGGGGACACTCTGCATCAAGTAGCCACACATGGTCGCGGTGGGAAAGGGCTGCGCCACAGACTACCTCGACAGTGCGTCCCAGGCACTTGCCGACAACGTCGGCGCACGTCTGCAGGCTGAAGGCTGAAGGCTGCAGTATACTTGCTCCCGTGCCTCTCTACAACGCCGTTCGCCACGCTTGGTGTCGGAGTGACTGGTGTACTTGACGCGCGAGCGTGTGGTTGCCGATGGGACTTCGTCCGGACGCTAGCTAGCGAGCTATCAGCCTGTGGCAGGGGAGTATGTGCATCAGTACTGGGATCATCTGTGGTGCGAATACTTACAGATGAGGGGATGGGTCAACACGACTGGCAAGTCTTGCAGGCTCCAAAGTGGGGGGTGTTGCATGGCGACTGCCTGCGTGAGGCGATCTTCGCCTCGACAGAGGCAGATAGCCATGCTTATACGCCACTCGCTCCTGCTCTCGCACAGATTGACAACGTCTGAGGCTGCCTCTACAACTCAGTCGATGACCGAGCAGAGTCTGGTCATCCACGGTGTGGACGATCAACGAACAAAAGATGCCCCAAACTTTGTCTGCATTGATTGTGCGTCTCGTCGATAGACGCACACTAAGTCTCGAGCGTAAGTTGGTGGATACAAACCGCAGAAACATACACGCTACGACAGAAGGTTATGGTGCAGTAACTTGACGGTGCGGGTGCGTACAGTCCAGAGCAGAACAGTACGGGGTGAGTCATATACGAGGACGTGGAGATGCGTGCAAGGGGTGACAACGGGTGGCAGATAGCGGTGCGAGATCAAGGGGTATACTACATACAACAGCGTGCCCGTGCTGTGATACCCAGGACATCAGTGCATCAGCATTCAAAAAGAGTTTATTCAATTTGGAGGACTCACATGTTTGAAATACTCTCAATCTGACCAGTATGCCCAATACCAATCCGCACTGTCGACGTACCACCTTGGTGGGCCTTCAAACCCAAATGCGGCGCGCAGCCTCTCTATGTCTTCCAATGACGGTAGGTCCCGCCGTCTCAAGTCAAAGTTCGTGTAGACCGATACCACCTGGATAGTAGATTCGTCCTTGCATGCAGTGAATGAGGAGTTCAGCCTGAACATGCTCTTGGTAATCTTGACGCCAGAATTCTTCTGGATAGCATACATTGCTTCGCGCATCATCTCGAAACGACTAAGCGCGCGCCCTCGGCGCCTCAGTATCTTGTGTTCTTGGGCGTACTCGAGCAGCATTTCCCTGCTCACTTGCCAGCCGTATCGCATCAAAGGCGGCTTATAATCCAGAAAACGAGTGGGAATGAGAGCTCGAGGGAGAGTATCAAATGGTTCTGCGTTGGTCAAGTACTCCTCGACCTGAAGAGAATGTTAGCAAGACAATGAGGACGCAAGCAATTAAAGACGCGTTACCTCTGCGAACTTTGGCTTGACCTTAGTTAGACGGAAGGGGATACGGAGTCTGCGCGACGACCCGGGCGGATCAAGACTTGGTAGTGCAATCGAGTGAGTGGGCCGGAAGCTGTCCATTATAAGATTACAATAAACTCAAGAAATGTGGTTGAGTTAATACCACCAGGTTAATACACAAAGTTGCGCGGTCTGTTTGAGGGTGGCGTGGGAATTGGAGGCCACAACGACAAGCATTGCGTCCGGATCCAATCAGATCGTCAGGCCGAGCCGCTTATCAGTCAGCTATGTGATGATCTTATATGGGCGTCTGCACGCGCGTGTTGTTTTCTGGTTCTCTCCATTCGTCCACAATACGAGTCTCCTGCAGTGAGACTCAATCCCAATATGAAGATGAGCGATCGTGGACAAACCTGGGTCAACGCGCGATGGCCTCGTGGCACCCTTCGTGCCTACATGGAACCGGACCACCAAGCAGGTCAGATTAATCATGACTATCTAGGTGTTTAAGGCCGACTGATGACATGGCTGTAGGACTTGTGCAAAGTTAGAGATAGTGATGCACTCACCACCTTACCTCGGATCCTCATTCCCAACAAAAGATTGCGAGTGGCCCCACCCATCATGCACTTCGGATTGGAGATCCCGCACGGTCATTTGGTCGCTTACGCCAAGTCTCATAACATAGTGGCGTACTGCGGATTCGCCTCGGAGGACGAATACGACTCGGACAGTGACACCAGCTCTCGTGATCAACGGCCTCAAGGCCCGGAGATTGATATTGGCACGAGCATGAGGAATGCATTGGATGCGATGATTGAAGAGGCGGGTGCACACATTCCGATTGACATCCTTTGCATTGTGTCAGGCGTGAACCGACTATCCACGCGCAAATTTTCCTTGGTCGCCTCCTTTTATACGAACTACCACCTCCCGGTGCGGGACGATCTGCCGGCTACAGAAGAGATCAACAAGCTACGCAGCCTTCTCGAATGTGAGCGGCCACCGAAGTGGTATCTCGACGGCGTTGACTTTCACTGGGAGCGGTGGTGAGCGCCTTGTTGGTCGAGAAGTTGGGTTCGACTAGGTATGAATGTCAGTGATTCTAATACGACTCGAGGTGCTTACTGCCAGACCGTAGGGAACTGAAGGGTTGTAACAGTCGCTCGTATTTCAGAGCATGCTGCGGTTTGACTTTGACGACATCGTTATTGTACTCGTTGCGACGGTTGAATGTACGAATGCCGACTCTGAATTAATGCTGATCAGTAATGACAACATCAACAGACAATGCCTACAGGAAATCGGAGGAATTTAAAATCATCCACCTTTGACGAGTCAACAATGTGGCGCCGGTAGGGACCGTTTCGATTTTGAAACATTGAGCATCACCTTCAGGGTACAAGGGGCATAGAAGTACACTATATCGCCTCTTGCCTGTGCCATGAGGAATTGGGGGCTCAGTTGTGATTTGTGTCGCTGAATCGTGAACGGTTCAGACCAATGAAATCAGGTGAGATCATTAATGCACACACTCCAAGACATCAACTCGTTCTCTTGCCCCGGGGGCGTACGGCGCATCGTCTGACTTCGTTGTACCAGATAGGAGCGCGAGTGACCCAGCCCACGTGTCAAGACTCGGACGCCAGAGTCCTATATGTGCATTGATGAGCTCGAAGCCCACTGAAACAACTGGAGTGCGAGATGCGTACCGAAACTGGCGCAGCGGGTGTGAGCACGGCCAGACGTTGAAAGATGAAGAACAATGAAACAAGGCGCATCTCGAAGGTGGTGAGATTGGGGGACGAACCAGTCGTGCCGGACTTGTGGGAGACAGCCTGGAGGACTAAGTCTGCTCCCCTGGTTGTAGCCCATCCCCACCCTGGCAACCACCCCAACGGTATGTCGTGACTCCTTCTCTCAGTCAGACTCACGGTGAGCAGGCTGTCCTTCCTTTCCATTTACTCCTGTGGAGTAGCGGTAGCCCCCTGACGAGCTTTCGCAGCCCTCTCTGTCGCCTACCACGACCCTATCCTCGCAGATGGCTATCTGTAGGCGACATGATGATTGTGGTTGGCCCCGCTCTGATCCGCGGGCCACGCATCATCAGCTTGTCCAACGCAGCGGTCTCGTCGATCACGCGTTTGATGACGGGCGGTCGCTCTTCGGAGCAGGTTGAGAGTAGCGGGTGTGCAGCGTGTCCTTTCTCAACTAAGAATAGTTTCCACGTTTCCACGAAAGGTTTAACCGGGTGCATAGAGACGCAGTTAGCGATGCTCTGTATCTCTCAGTGTAACTTACAGCGTACTGGACAATGGTATTCAGCCCCTGTCTCCCCTGGGGCGTGTGGACATGAGCCGCATCTGAAGCACCATCAACTTCTCTAAGCCACCTACGTTGAGTCGGACTCACCCGGGCCTGTAACAATGTCTGCAGCTAGCCTGTCACCGATGAGGGTTTAATGCATCACTGCATTTCGTCATATGCTCGGGTTCATCAACTTGTATCACCAGGTCTATTCGCTGCATGTTGTTCCGGAAAGCCTGAGCAGAGCCTTGTGGCTCAACATACTTTCCTCCACGTCGGAGCTGTCAGAGAGTACGAGCCAAAAGAGACACTTGTTTTCCGCCGGCTTGATACCCAAACTAGAGATGTCAAGCCCGTAAGAGAGACTGGGGTCGTACAACGATGCTCGGCTACTTACGTCACGGCGAATGTGTTGGACCAGTCGTTCCGTCGATGCCAATACCAAGAGTACAGGTCAGATACATGCTGATGCGGAAATGAAGAAACTCAAGTCAGCATCCAGACCCTCGACGCATCTCCCAAAGGACTGTCTAGTTAGGTAGGACTTGACCTTCGAACGGCCGGCCGAGACGAGAGGTGCGCGTCGTTCCCCACCCAGGTCTTCCAGCAATCCACACCCCTTTCAACGCCACGCCGTAGTACACCTTCAGTGCGCCGCCCCGCCCACGTCCACCAGGACGTCCGGCAGGAGCACGAGCGTCGTGGGCGACGAGGCCTGCGCGCGTCCAGCGCATAGATCGGGGGTCTATCCAGGACGGGTGGTCCGCATGGCACGAGAGAGAGCTGTCGCGGAACCGGAGTATCCACAAGGGCGTGAACTGCACGCTCTCTGCCCAGGACGCATACACTAGGGGCAGGTGCCGAGTTGCTGGTGGGAACGACAAGCACCTAGACGATGCGCGAGGCGGGCGGTGGCAGGCCGAGTAGAGAGATACGTGAGCACAAAGGGTGACAGAATAAGATCGAGAACTCGCCTCGACCAGATGGCCGCCATGAGCTGCACTGCGTCCTACGAAGAGCATGGTGGTAGCATGGAACGAGACCGGAACACCGGTTTAGCTGACTCAAAGACGTTCAGACATGGAGCGCTCCGATGAGCTGCTCACGCCGAGCCTGCAATCTATCGCATCGCAACCGCTACAAGTACACACTGTTATGCTATCTATATCGACCAGGCCGTCATCACGTCCCGCGCCTTCCTCAGCCGCAGTATGCATTCATGGGGCACCCCGCGGCAGTGCCGTACAGGTTCCCGCTGACCTTCGCGATCTCCAGCACAGCATTCACGATTCCGCCAAGGCCCTCACCCGCGATCATGCCCGCCGCGACCGCGTAACCGAACACGAACCACGCGTCCGGCCACCGCCGCCTCCACACGAACGCGATCACCGAGCCGAACATCATCGCGACTGGGTAGGTGTTCGACGGCCCGAGCACGAACGCGATCCCGACCGCGTTCCAGTTCGGGACCCAGTGGTGCTTCGCCGGCGGCACGAATCGGTACTTGGCGTACGTGCTCGCCAGGACGAGCCCGCCGAACGCGAGCGCGGTGATGCCCGACGACATGGGGATCGGCAGCGACGACGACGACACCGCGATCGATACCGCGCGCCAGCTCTTCACGTCGGGCGTGGGGAACTCGCACGTCGACGAGGACAGAGTGTTGATGCACGGGTAAGCCGTGCTGAACACGATGTACATCCCCGTGCTGAGGAAGATGGACACCAGCGCGCCGAAGCACTGCGAGTAGAGCTGCACGCGCGGGGATGCACTCAGCAGGTGCGTTGTCTTCAGGTCGCCGAGCATGTCAGAGCACTGTTCAGCCGCCGCGAGCGCGATCATCCCTGTGAGCCCGTTGTTGAGCTGGTTCTGTTGGGCGGGCTGGCTAGACCCCTTCGAGATACCACCGAAGATCTGGGAAGCCAGATCAATAGGTGATCGTCGCGTTCTCAGAGATCGGCACGCACCAACTGGGAGAAGTTGCCCAGAGTGGTGACCGGATTGACAGACACACGCCCGACACACTCAGCACCGACCAGCGAGAATATGAATGCAAAGATGACCGCAAGGAGTGTGATGCCCGGGTTCTGGTCGAACTGGTACTTCATCACGAGCATCGTGACGATCGTGCTCGCCACCAGGCCACCCGTCCACATCCACCACGGCGTTTGCTCATTTACGGGCACAGGGTCATAGAACCCGTCTTCCTTTTCAAACCTCGCACCGTTGTCGCGGAAGTTAGCGATCCTACGGACGCGCCGGACTGCGGGCTCGAGAAGCACGCTGAACGCGGTGGCAATCGTCCTGTAGTTTGCGGCGATTTCCGCAACGCTCGCGGTGAGGAGCAGCACACAACCGGGCCATATCATCCAGTACTCGGGAGAAGGACTGTGGACCGGGTCAGCGAGCTCCATGTTGGAGTAGCTCATGTAGCCAGGGTAAAGTGGGGACATGGCTTCGCCGAACGCGCGGCCGGTCGCGACGAGCGCGGGGCCTATGATCGCCCACGCGAGAACAGCGCCACCGACGAACGACCCGGAGCTGTTCATCGGAACAAGGAGACCGCACCCGATGAATGCAGGCGTCCACTCCCATATCCAGCCCTGGCGGAACGACTTGTCAGCGTCTCGGGGCTGTATCAGCAACGCCGAAGACACGCACCCACGACTCGGCGCATATGATCCACTTCCAGCCGCCGCGGTAGAACCACCAGCTCCAGTGCCAGTCCCACATGATGCCTGGCACGTACTCGCTCACGACCCGCCAGGTGATGCTGATGGCGAACGAGATGGCCAGCGCCCACGTCTTCTTGCGCGCGACTGCTGCCGCTTGGCGGCCGACGTGCAGCGAGCGAATGGTGTACGCGGTCGCGACGGAGCTCGGGAAGGTCAGCTTCAGTTTGAGGATGTAGAGCCGCCGGAGGGGCATAGTGAAGAAGATCCCGACGTAGCCACAGCAGATGGTGAAGGTCAGCAGACGCCTGATGGCATGCATATCAGTAACTTAGCCCCCGCGGAGTAGACGCACCGACTTACCCAATGTCAGCGGAAGGGTCTTTTCCGAGTAAACCAAGTTGGTAGGCGGCAGGGAAGCCAGACGTGAAGAGCAGACCGAGCGAACCCGCAGCCTGTCACGCAGTTCAGCCACGACTGTTCGAACAAAGTGTGCGCCGCCAACGTACCGTTGCTGCACTCTGGCAACAAACATTCTCTTTAGGCCCAAAGTAGCCACCTCCAAACCGTTCGGGCAACGCCTTGGAGAGCGGCTTGAGGATCGCGAAGCCGAAGATCGACCCGAACATGGACGCACCGAACGTCCATCCTGTCTTGAGACCGAGGTAAACGCTGTGAAACGTGGAACGTCAGCACGCCGCACGGTCAAGGGATAGCAAGGAACGCACTTGCTGGCGGAGATGACCGCCCCGAGCGCGCAGCCAACGAAGACCGCGCGGAACGTAAACTGTTGCTCCTCTGGCGCGTTTGGGTCCACAGGGAAGGGGTCGTCGGTGCCCAAGTCGACTAGCAGGCCAGTCTCGTCCTCGGAGTAGACGCTTGGGACATCCACGACCTCCTGGCCGAAGGTCTTCTTCTCGTCGAGCGACTCTTGCCTATGAATCTGCTGCATGTCGGTCGGCTGTTGATGAAAGACCTTCTCCGCATCTTCGTCCGACAGCGGGGCAAGGTCGGCATGGTCCTTAAACACCATGACGAGTCTGAGGCACTAGGGACCAGCGGACAACTGGACATGCCGTCCGTGCAGTCTTGTTTATATGGCACAGGAAGCACTGATAAGCGTGCGTGTGCCATTCAATTCCCAAGTTAGCATATCAACGCGTCTGCAGAGTCGGAAGTGATATGCCGTGCAGGGCGACAGAGATTGCGAGTATAGCGCGCACGCTTGAGTTTGTCAGGGCCAGGCTACGGAAAAAATGGGCAGGTTACCGAGAAGATAGGCGGCATTAGCTTGCAGTGAACGAGCGATGGCGTGAACGAGCGAGTTAGAAAGAGGAAGAGACAGACTGCCAGGAGACTCGCGGACTGTGGAAGAGAAGCAAGTCATTGGGTGGCGGCCCGGGATGTCCGCGCGTGCGCACCCACCGCTGACCTTCTTACCCTGCAGCGCATGCAAACGTGCAATGCGCCGCCGTCGCGTCCACTCGATGAGGCCACCGTTCAGTGCCTAGTACCTACTAGGCCGAGAGCGCACGTCAACAGGCGGCCGGAAGCGGTGGCCAGGAAATACATACAGAATCTGGTGCGTTCGCAAGCACACCAGGGTTTGGTTCATCCCGCTGACCGCTACGCGATCTGCTTGCTCAAGCTGCACTTGCGGATGTTGAATACTCAACAAAAGGACGAGGCAATTAACCGAACAGGATCGTACACAGGGTGCAGTCCCCATAAGAACGCTGAGCCGGTACGCCACTGTGCAGGAGAAGGGAGCAGATCAGCAGGGTACGCCGGGAGCACGGTCATACAGGTACGTACCACACGGTTTGGGCACGTTCACCGCTGATGTGCAGGCCGTACCGCATAGTCGTCTCCTACGGGCACATTAGCAATTGGGCTGAGTGCGGGACGGAGGACGTACGGAAGTAGGACATGCCCATGATTCTACCTCACCACTTCCCAGCCATTGTCCTTCCCATACGTCAGCTGTACGCACGCCCGCTTGCATCCCGTCTTTTTACACACCTCTACCATAACTCGCCGCCCCGCCACACCGCCTCCCGTGCGACGACTCCTCGCTTAAAACCATAACCATGGCTGGCCGTCTCTCCTGCCATCATGCAATGCTCAACGCAAGTATCCTGCTCATCTATCCTGTGAACACCTCATTTACTCTGTCCCACGCAGCCGACTGCCAACATACCGTAGCCATACTCTGCCAACAGACATTTTTGTTAGGCTCGAAGTATCCACCTCCGAACCGTTCGGGCAATGCCTTGGAGAGTGGCTTGAGGATCGCGAAGCCGAACATGGACGCGCTGAAGGTGCGTCCTGTCTTGAGACCGGGGAAAACACTGTGAGACATCGGTCATCAGCACGCAACGGATGGCAAATTACTTACTTACTTACTGACAGAGATGGCCGCCCCGAGGGCGCAACCATGCGAAATGTGAACATGCCATCCGCGCAGTCTTTGTTTATATGGCACAAGGAGCACCGACAAGTGAGATGCGACCTGTTCAGGGTGAGAGAAAGATTGCGAGCACGCCATCCATGCACGCTTGAGGCTGTCGGGGCCAGCTGCTGAGAATGGAGACAGCCATGAGTTTGCGCTGAACAAGCGGATGCCGTTAACGAGTGGGTCGGGAGGAGATGGACCGCCTCGCGTGCAATCGTTTGCGTGGAGAGGACTTGTGAGAGAACATGCACGGTTACCCTTAAGCATGTTGCTCTCATGTCGCACCCCAGGATATCGAGATCAGTGCGTGCAAATGGGAGATTCGATCATCAAAGCCCATGATCACCAATGTCTGACACCAATTATCACACTCTTCGCGGCGAGACATAAAAAGACCAGTGCGTATCTCCAGCAAGTCCGGCACGACTGGTTCGTCCCCATCTCACGACCTTCGAGATGCGCCTTTTTTCATTATTCTTCATCTTTCAATGTCTGGCCACAGTCGCACTCGCTGCGCCAGCTTCGGTATGCACTCGAGTTGTTTCAGTGGGCTTCGAGATCATTAAAAACACACGTAGGACTCTGGGGTCCGAGTCTTGATGCGCACGCTGGGACCCTCACACTCTTATCTGGTACAACGAAGTCATCCGATGCGCCGCGCACAGGGGCAAGAGAACAGAGTCAACAAGTCCAGCCATAGGCTGAAACCGAAGCAACCGAAGCAGACAACGCGGAAGGGAGTATAAATGGAGAAGGAAATGGAAGGGCAGAAGTCTCTCTGTGTGTGCATTATTCTCACCTGGATTCTGCGGTCTGACTGTTCGCGACTTAGTAACAGAAATCACACTTAAGCTCCCTACTCCTGATAGGACAGGAACAAGGCAATATACTCTACCTCTGGCGGTCACAGCCGATGAAGGTGCAGTTGTACATTTCAGAGTCAGACATGGTGACTACATCCATCACATTGTGTACGCTGTCTCGTCAGGGGTGGATGAGTTTAAGACTTCTCACTTTCCTGTAGGCATTGTTGTTCCCTTTATTCCAAATTCTCATTATGATCATTTCCCTAGCCGGGAGACCCCACAGTGCTAGGGGAGGGAGATGTCACGAATAAAGTGGGAATTGAAGCCCGGTACATTGTAAGTTCGGCATGTGAGGCTGGACCAACAGAGAGGACGGCTTTTAGTGCGTGCATTATTCCATCTGGTTTCTTTGGCTTGACATTCACGATTTAGAAACATGTATGACACCCGAGCTTTTGACTCGCAATGGGGATCGAGAGATGCATCAACTGCATCTAAAGCCCATAGACCCTGAAGGTGGAGTTGAACGGTTCAAAGTCAGCAAAGGCTTCTATTGTGGCAACATTGTGTATGCTGTCGACCAGTCAAAGGCGAATCAGTTCAAACACCGCCAATTTCCTGTAGGCATCATCATATTCCCTTTATTCCTGTTGACATAAACATCCTTCTCTAGCCGGGAGGCCCCGTGACAGTGCTAGGGGAGGAGGTCCTTAGAGAAAAATCGGGAATGGAACACCTGTACATCGTAAGTTCAAAAAGAAAATATAAGTAAGGATCACAGCAACGAGGACGAGGCTAAAAGACGCGAATGAGGAGACGTATATGGTTCTGATGCCTACGGAGTAGTTGACAAAGAAGAGACTGTCTCGAGGGTGCGGGAAATGGTATGTACGACACGGGTACGGGGAAACTACAATAAAAGAAAAAGATCATGAAGTGAGGTACCGAGTGCGGGTGCACGACCCATGACGTTGAGCGTTTGATGAGCTGATGTAGTCAGGATAGACACTTCGAGGGCGTCGTCGAGAACAAGAGGGACACATCAAAAGAATCGGAAAGACGATATTGTAGACGAGTCAGTTGGCGAGGACGATCTGCACGTACGACCAGACAGGTCACTGACCTTCGCCGCGGCTACCAGTGATGTCGACGCATGCGGGTACAGACTACACGCCGACTGCCCCCGCATCCTTGGCGCATCCCGCTAGCCAGCCAGCACACCAATTATGCAACAAGGACAGGAGTGGCCAGGACGCACCAAGTGCGTGTATAGTCAATGGGCAGATAGCGCTCCGCTGCACGCTGTGACAAGAACTGCACGTCACTTGCAATGGGTCATTCACCAGTCGCGTAGTGCAGTCAGCGCAGTGCCAATGCCACACGCAAGCGCGACGGAATGATCCTCCTAGCAGCGCAGTGCGGGAGACTGATTACGGACAAAGCGTCAGTGAACGTACGCGAGGCACCGTGATGGAGGTATGTACATGCGTGATGGAGGTATGTACATGCGTGATGGAGGTACTATAATTGAACCCCTCTTTGAATCGGGTCCAGAAACTCGGATGCAGGAGCTTGTCCGCTCAACGGATTAGGCCAGATCTTGGTTTGCAGCTGCCTTTCATGCTCTTAATCCTGCCCATGTAGTCAGATTCTGTGTACATGCCAGCGATAAAGTATGGTGCACCCTTTTAGCTCGTCATTACACTCAAGGATGTGAGCGCTTGAGGATAGATCCTCGTATCGGGTCAGATCCCATTGCTCCTTAAAAAAAGGGTTCGGTAGATAAGCTATTTGTACTTGTTAGCTACTATCTATGTACTTTCTGTGGAGAGATATGATACAGTGCTAGTATAGAATGGTGCTCCTCAACTGGCGTTACACTGAAGACCTGAAGGGGGTGACGAATTGAATCCCCGCCACTGAGCGCCCGGAGTTGTGGCTGAACGGATGGCTGGCTGCCGAACCTGCCGAACACCCTGGACGGAGCATGCCGGTGTGACGTCTGTGACTGATGTTTCAAACACTGGTCCATTTGCATACTCGACGAACCGGAAGACATCCGAGGACAGAAAGACATACCCCGGATAAAATCAGAGTGCATAGTCTTCAAACGAGAATGCCTATCCTGTATACGTTCAAGTCCGGCGGCTTCCGGTGAAGAATTGAGGGAGCTGCAAGCAAAACAGCTGAAATCGGTTCAAAGAGGGGGTCAACTATAGTATGTACATGCGTGATGCGGACACACATCTAGCTGACCGTCCGCGCCCTGCAGCAGTCTCACTGCATCTACCCACTGTCCGCGATACTAAATGCATCGCCAGCCAGTCAATACGAGGACGATAGGACGTTCGCACACATCTAAGCAACACTCATCAATGTGCGAATCGCACGCGTCCGCAGGCCGACTTGAAGGCCAAGGGAGAAGCTACAGCCAGCGGAGAAGCGTCAGTCGTTCACCATGAATGAGTGAAAGGGATGGATGTACAGTGCGAATGGCCAAGGATTTGGAATGGTAAAGCGTGCGTGGAGAACTCGGGCATGCACACCGAGGCGAGACGGTGTTGACACTATCCGTTCCCTCAGGTGCGTTGCTTTCACTTGCCGTACAGAAGCGCGCCGGGTCCGGCGAGGAGAAATCGCCCTGGAGTACCCACTGTTACCGTCAAAGCACGAATGCATGTCCTTGACGTACACGATCTCTGCTCGCTGCGTGCCTGGTCTCCACCGCTGCCTCAGGCGCTGCGCTCGGAACACTCAGTCATGCGAAATGAATTCGTGCCGACTGAGTCTATACCAACGATAAGCAACAAGATTGGCGGAGCTGTGGCAATGCCCCCAATAAGATACGTGGTGTTTCGGGTGGCGGATGCTTGCCAGGTTGCACGTCTCGATCAGTAACGCTACGCACATGACGGGTGTGTTGTCCCCGGTTGTAGTGGAGAACTGACCTGCATGTGGGCGCACTGAACATGACCACTGAACACGGCGCTGACGATGACAGGCGACAGGCGGCAAGGGCAGGCACAGCGTGTATTACCAGAGCAGGGAGCGGGCGGGCAAGCGAGCAACGCAGACGGATATACTGATACGTAATAAGAGAAAATAAGAACGGGGGACGACGGTGGGCAGAACGAGCGTGGACTAAGAGGAGGGGGAGGAGAGCAGCACGAGTGGAACACGAAGACGAAAACAAAAACAAGACGAGGCGGGGGCGAGCGGAGACGGGATGGCACACGTGTACAGGGGGGCGCGCTGCCCGAGGTCCGTGGGTGCGAATACAAAAGTTCGGGAGGCGGGCAGACGAAGCCCGAGGTCTGTGGGTGCGAATACAAAATCTGAGGGCAAGTAGGCTTAAGGAGGTAAGGGAAGAGGGGGATTATGGCGCGGTGCCGGATTGTCTGGTAAGGTGTAGCGGTAATCCTGAGTGTAGTGTCCGTCCGAGGGCGCAAGCAGAGTGTTCTAGACGAGACCGGATGGAGGCGGAGAATAGATGAGAGTAAGCACCCGCCTGCGAATCCGCGTGCAAGTATGAGCGTGTCAGTGGTGGTCTGTGCGAGGAGCGGGATGGATGGAATCTGGACACCGCTGTGGGACTGAAATGGGATGCCCGGGCGGGAGGGGAACAGGAGGACAGGGCGACTTACCTATCTATGTATGCGAAGTCGTGAGTGCCTTGTGCGTTGCCCGCACTGGTGACACCCGGTACTAGGGTGGGGCACCGCCGTCTTCGATAAACGGGAAAGGATATCTGCGCGCCTGTACTCTGTGCGGACGGACGTGAGCGAAAAAGCGGACGGACAGGGAGTAGAGGACGAGCCGGGCGGCACGCGACCAGTGGAGAGGGGAGGTTCAAGGTAAGAGGAGAGACGCACGCGAGATCGTACTGCCCCGTGCTGTTAATGTGGCTATTACCCGCGATGCGCTCGAGCGTGCCGTTCTTGTAGAAGGTCACGATCGGGTAACAGATGAAGAGCGCGAGGAGCGCGAGCGTCACCGCGACGAGCATCGCGATGTTCAGCGTGCCCCGCCAGTTCAGCCCGCTGCCGCACCCGCACCCGCGGCCCGCGGCCTCCCCGAACTCCGCGCCGTACAAGTAGTCGTCGTCCTCAGGTCCCGCATGCTTGCAGTCCGTCTCGGGGTCGTACGCGTACGGGACGAAGCCGCGTGAGGAGCTCACCGCGCTCGAGGGGTACTTGCTGTCGTAGCTCAGGGAGAGCACGGAGGACCCGGAGGAGGACGCGAAGCTCCGCCGCACGTCGGGCGCGAAGCCGGGCGGCGGGGGCAGGCCGGGGAGGGGGAGCTCGCCCGCGTCGAAGGGGGAGGACGCGAGCCGGTAGAGCACCATGGATCCGCGGCGCGAGTCGGCGCCGAGCGCGAGTGCCTGCACGTCCTCGGAGGCGACGCGGTGCACCGTGCCGAGCGCGTTGACACTGGCCTTGGACGCTCTTCGCGCGCGAGGGGCGGCGGCGCCGTGGGCGGGGAAGTTGGGGTTCAGCGGGGAGGGCACGAACGACTGGCTGAGGGAGAGCGAGCGCGAGGCCGAGGCGGACGAGACGGGGCTGGAGCGCGGGGCGGGGTCGTCGGCATGGGGAAGGAGGCGTGCGTGGAGGCCGGGGGTCGGCGGCGAGGGTGAGGACGAGCGGGAGGCCTCGGTGGCGCCCTCGACGATGTCCTCGCTGCTGTGTAGCAGCGGATCTGCAGAGGCGAGGGTGAGAAGACGACATGCGGATGGAGGAAGACATTACCTGAGCCCGATGGCGGAAGGTGGTCGCCAGCGTCGGAGGACGAGCTGGAGTACGACATGGACGAGAAGAAGGACGGGGCAGACGCCGCCAGCAGGGAGAAGAGAAGAGAAGAGAGGCAGGCGCACGAAGGTTGCCAGGTGTTTGCGGCGCGTCATCCCCGCGTTCACAGCGCTTATACTCTCCACTTGACTCTCCCGCCCATCGACGAATACATTCACTCACTCACTCACTCCAACTCACTGTCCTCGCCGCCTTCGCGCCTCTGCTCACCGTTCCCGTCTGCCTTCTCGCGGCGCTTCCCTGGCCGCCGGGCCTTCCTCGATGTTAGCCACCGTAACGCGCGACTGTAACGGGCGTGCAAGCTACCCAAGGACTCGCGTGCCCGTGGCGAATAATTTCGAGGCCAGAACAGCCAAACCACCTGCGAGAAAGCAAATGAAGAGAGACCCACGCCGAGCAGTAAAGAGCGCTTCCGTAGGTGGTGGGTTAGCAAGAGCAAACGCGCCCGGGCCCGAAAGCGATGGGTCATTGCGTACCAGCAACGACCCGATCCAACCACTGCCGAAGGACGCGCCCGTGACAGAGTGGTCTTGGAGCACCCGCCGGCGGATGCAAGTAGAGAACCCAGTGCCAGATGCGCAGGACGTCGTCCACCATCCCCACACACGACACTCGGCACTGGCTGGAGAGCCCGTCCAAATATTAGCATCCACCTACCAAACACGAGGCCATGCACGCCCATACCCGCCATCCAGCACGTAAATAGTCCTCGTCCACTGATCCACGCGCGTCTGTCACACGTACGTCCACCTCAGCGATGACCTTTCGTCGACCGTACCAAGCGTACAAGAAAACGCGAGATCGACCGAACGGACAGCCGCGCTCCGAGTCAAGCAGCTTACGAGCTCTCACAGTATCATCCCTGATGCCCGAGGCAGGCGATCCCCAACGCCCCCGAGGTTCGATTCAAGTACAATTCCTGAACCCTGAACCTCTACGAACATCGACAGGTCAACCTTCGTCTCCGCCTTTCGTCCGATGTTCTGCTGACGGGAAGTGCCGGAAATTTTGGAGGCGGTCTGTTGCTACAGTACACTGTCACAGCATTACGCCGTGGCGACGATTCAAGATATGGCATGCAATCAGGTATGCAACAAGTTACCAATTTTCACAGGAGCCGCCTTACCATCTCAGATACTACACAGCGAACACCGCACGATTGGTACGTGACGTGATCCATATGTTTCTATATGATTTCACGCCGACTGCACAATTTGATAGGTGGGAGGGTGCCTCATGCGTGGTTGCCAGTGTTCCCGGTATGCATGCCTCATGACGCGTCGCCGACTTCCTGCTGATGCTACACGAGGTCCGTCGAGCACATGTGTGGCCTCGCGGACAGCATGCACAGTAAGTTTGATTCTCATCCTTCGCAGTGAGACGACCATTGCTCACTCATGTGCGTTCTGTAGACCACTCAACTATTGTGTTGACCACCATCCCGTAGTTGCCTCTCGTGTCAAGCATGGCGCATGATACTGCCTGCTCTGACGCTAGTTTCAGATACTAGTGGTTTAGGTTTGACTAGCTCGCACATGTACCCTTTCGGATGGTAAGATGTACAATTGAGGGTAGGATACATGTTGTCATCGACAACATCCAGGCTATTAGTGTACATCAGATTCCAGTAGCTGATCGCCCCATCCATCTGCAACACATCGAAGTACTGGTAGCCATCGTACCCTGCCGGCGCGGTGACCTGCGACACGTCAGCATGGGGAGCCAGATATGTGGCGGAGGGGGACCCACCGTAATCTGGTACGGCACAGCGTCGCTCTTGCGTGTGGCGAGCGCATCGAACGCGGTGCGCTGCGCCGCGAGGAGCTCCGCGAAGCTGGCCGCAGAGCAGGCATTACGGGCCCATCCGTCTTGCCGCAGGTCCTCCTGAGGGGCGTCGAACGATGACTCCCGCGCTCTGACTGCAGTCGCGTTATTGGAGGAACAGGCTGATTAGTGCTCGCGCCGCCTCCCACTCGTCCAGGCCGGTTCGTTCCCTCAGAGGACTGACCCTGTGCGTGCCCGCTGACCGCTGGCCAGGCTTGTCGTGCGTCGGGTCACCATGCTGATTGGGCTCAGTCAGTTGTTCCGGAGTTCGCGTGGGGCGCGCGCGGTCGCGTTCTTGATCTTGGGACGAGGAGTCTCGTCGTTGCGAACGCGATCATCGTGATGCGTACACATCTGCTGGGCACGAAGGCCAGGGTATCAGTCAGGTCAACAATGATCGTCCCGCCAGATATGCTGACGGGCATTGCGTACGTGAGCATGCTGTTATATATGTCGATGTGCTCTAGCCTCTGACAAGTGATTGTCCGTGTAGGATGATGATGATCTCCTCTGGGACGTACTTCTCGTGTGAGTATGCACATGTCGGTGTTACGAGTTGCAATTGAGCTGGCGCACAGACGCCTACCTCTAGGTACGAGTCCGCCTGCACGGCATGCCTGAGGACCTCGCCTTTTACACGGCGCCGTCTGTCCAGCTCTACTCCTGATCTTACGTGGTAGGTCTCGATCCTGAACGTGCGTGCGGGATACTCGTGTTCGCGACGTTCGGTGTGACGGACGTCCCCGCTGTCGTCGTCTTCAGCTTCCTATGCGAGTTTTCCAGTGGCTCAGGTGTGCCTCTCGTCCCACATGTATGCATTGTTATACCGTACTTGCGCGGCATCTGCTGGCGGGGATCGTCGCTCATCTAATGCGCTGTTACCGCCGGCTATGAGCACTCTCGCACGCACCAAGGACGAAACCGGGTAAGTGCCCACATACCTGTCACTGCTCGCGTGACGTCTCATTTGCCCGTTCCCCACTTCCAGAGTCCGGATCGCCGTGCGGTTCTTCCGGAATGTGTTCTTGGTCTTAGATGGCACCCCCGTCGACGGCGCGCGCCTCGACTTTCACGATCATGCTCCCTACTCGATTGTATTGGTATCTGACATTTAACCCACACTCTTGGATGCGGACGCGACGCGTCCATCATCGGAGTCATTCATATCCAACATGCATTCCACTGCGGATATATTGGTTGGGACAGCTTTCCATTTCCGACTTGATGCATTGACAGGTTTCCATATGAAGGTCTGGGTGCGCTTCCGCTTGAACGTCGCAACGCGGAAATACGTGCCGACGTGAATCATGACATGCATCACATCGTCACCAGGGTATTCATTGAAAAACCTTGTATACTTGTTTCGTTGCTTGTTCAAGCACGCGGGCCGTTGATTCTGTCAGGATACCATGCTTGTCTTTCTTGTCCACCAGGGAAAAGAAGTTGCTGGGGGCCATTTGACTTCGTGGATAAGCAGCAGGTGGCCTTCGACTTCTCTGCCGTCATTGTCGTCTGGCAGGAATGATAGCGATGTGTCCGCCAGCAGGTCATAGTCGGGCGATAGATTTAGCAAGCTACAGGTCGCGTTGTCGAGTTTAATCATGTCACCATCATCTGGCCCAGTTGGAGCCGCAGCCGGATCCACAGCATGCTCAGTCACCTCCTGGATAGCGGCAGTGCGAATAGATCGAGTGACAACACAGTGTTTGATGAGATCCACCTCTACATGGTATGTGAGCGGTGTTATAGCACGTGCTTGGACCGAAACTCGCCTGCATCTTCCACGACTGGTGGGGTACGCATGCCTGGTTGTGGATGAACAGAAACGACGTAGTCTGCACCTTTGGACACCATGCGCCCTGAGGTGAGGGTGAAGGCGAAATTGAGGAGATGATATTGATCGCTCTCGAGCTCGTGGTCTGGAAGACGCGACATGAAGTCGCTCAAGAGTCGAAGATGCTGGTCCAGCCCTGAGACGATCGTCCTCAGAACCTCGGCGGCATGATGGCAGTTGTAGATGTGGTCTAGTCAAGATGTGGGCTGAGAGACGAGCGACGTGGGTGTGTACGAACTCATGACGGTGTCGTGTCCGCCGCTATTGTGTAGTCCCACACGAAATCGCAATTTTATGTTCAGTGTGGTCCTCGTCAGAGCTATGTCTTGTGCCAACTGTAGAGAACAATGCCGACGATCGCGACGCCTCAGACTTGGCCACCACTGACTTGGGTTGCAAACGCGACACACCCTTGTCTTCGGACCTGCGACCTGTGGCCTCCGTGGCTGCTTTCGGCAAAGGCCGGCTACGGCGATTGTTGCACTGGCAGTCATGTCCTCTACATCAAAGGTCTTTTCAATCCCACTCCCGGTAACTATACAATTGCGCCTCGAAAGGAGCCACGGCCTGATCTACCACCCCCGGAGCTCTGCGCGCCAGGCCTTGAGGAAGGCATCGTTCAGCCTCTTTGCTCGACATGATTACTAACGAGTACTCAGTATCTTTTGAGAGCACGCAGCATCGAACCATTTATACTCCTCCCCCGCATTTTCATCCCCATTCCTCGCGCGTTATGGAAGCCCCCTGTCATTCGCTACGGTTGGCCCGCTCCCCGACAGAGCCTTCTGGCCTACGCGAAGAAGCATGAAGACGCAACGCGAAGCTTTCGCCTGACGAGTCCGATGCGGAGAGTAATACATCCATGGACGATGACCCCGAGGACAGTCCTAGCCCCGCTACCACCCAGCCTGACAACGACTCTGATGACAGCTCCTCCAGCACCAGTCTGACGGGACCCGCACAGTCACCGGTGCGGATGGGTAAGCATTTACCACGGGAATGACATTAGCGCGGCCTACCACGCTAGGAGACCAGTGCACACCAGGGCGGGGATGGTTCACACGACCTCCGAGTCGGCAAATGCTGGCTTGTCTCGCACTAAGACAGCAGCGGGAAGCGAACGGAGCGAGACGTGAGCAGCAGAGAGCGACGCGGAAGGAGCAGACGAGCCGAAAAGTGGACAAGCACGCACACGGCCGGCCACCCACCAACCGCGAGAAGCCCTGTGCGAGTGCGTTCAACAGGCATACGCGGTGTCGCTCTACGCAGCGACCTTGGGGGAGCTAATTGGCTTCGGATTTCATCCGAGCATCAGTGCAGACGGCCCTTGGAACAACAGCAACACGGCATACCTGGCTATGGGATCAATGCAAGCGTTTGCGGGAGCACGCCGGAACTTCAGTGCGACCGCCGTGGCCGCGTCAGAAGGCATCCAATGGGGAAAAGGGCCATCACCTTGCGCGGTGAGATCGAGGTTGCGACTAGGACAGCAATCCCAAACGACACAGGTGTTAGCAGGTGCAGGCGTGCACGAGAAAGCAACGACTTACGAGGCCCTGGTAGGTTACGCCCTGCGTGTGACAGTGCGCCAGTTCGCTCAGTGGGCGAACACGGCTCGGTATTCCATGGCGGCAGCCAAAAGTGTGAACGCGGAGACGGCGGAGACGACTTACCGTGAAGGCGAAGAGCTCTCGTCTAGCGCACGCATTGGTCCTCGCGAGTTGCCTGGGAACCCGAGTCTATCCACGTAAGAACATGTTGAGCGCGACATGCAGAGGCGCGGCGAGGACAGGATGAGTGAGCGCCAGCGAACAGAAAGTGTTGTGCATGCACCTTGGAACTCTCGAGAACTGATCACGTGTGCGAAGGAGCAAGCGGGAGCGCGCCAACCTTGGAAGGGATTCGCCCAGAGCTGGACCGCGGGCAACAGCGAGAGCACGGAGACGGGAGGGGGGAGTCCCGTTGCAACGAGCACAGAAATCGAAAACGCGCTGGAATGCCTCCGGAGGGAAGGTCCAGCAAGAGGGGACGAGGCGAATAGAACAGGAGCGTGGTTCGGAGCGAGCGCGAGTGAAGTGTTCGTTTGCGCTCACTAGAACTCCGAGATCGCGCGGCTACCTGCGAGAGACCTGCCCAGAGCATGCACGCCGAGGGAAGAAGAATACGTCGAATGCGTGGAACGGACGCGCTGCGTGGACTGGGTGAGCGAGCCGCGGGAAACAAAAGGCAGCGGACACACATGACCAGGCCTCAACGGCTAGGTATATGCATGATAGAAGAAGATGGAGCCGGTCGGTTTTGGAGAAGGGTCAAACCGACCTGGAGCATGCGCCGGGTCGAGAGAACGATAAACGCGCGCATCTGGAGGTTAAAACTTGTCTCCCGCAGGCAGACCACTAATACGACCTTTCTGAGGGCGGTGAGGACGGTAGGTTAAAACTGCAGCGGAAGGCGGGCGGAGGGAGGCTCCAGCAACAGCACAAAACTCCACTCTCGTATGTAGGAACGAGAACGCTGTGGATGGACGGTTCTAGGAGCCTGTATTTACCTAGGTAGACGGTTACAGCTATTGTCAAATCGTTAGAGAATCGCAAACGCGGCGAGATATGCTTACAAAGCCGCGCCACCTCGCCAAAGCACCACTCAAGCTCCTCTATCACTCCGTCTGCCGTACGGGCACCTCACCGGTGCCGCTTCCATTCGGTGCCCGTGACAAGACCTTTACACCATGTAGCACCAACATGCTGCCACTATGCTCAGCTGTAGCTACTATAGAAATTATTGCAGTGGATCATGGCAATACCGGTGAGATGTGTGCAGTGACATTGCGAAAGTAACACAATGGTGCGAGGGCCCGAAGCGGCGGCACTGTGCGGCAGGTGGGGACATGAGGAGCTCCAGTGGTGTTTTGACGAGGTGGCACTGCGTTATAATCGTCTCTTGTAGTGTTTGCGATTCTCTAACGTTTTGACAATAGCTGTAAGAGACTCGCGCGACTCATGCCGTGATCAGATAATCAGGGCCATGATCATGAATGTCTGACACCAATCATGTACATGTACCCCTCTTCACGCCAGACATAAAAGACCAGTGCGTGTCTCCCACAAGTCCGGCACGACTGGTTCGTCCCCCAATTTCGAGATGCGCCTTGCTTCACTGCTCTTCGTCTTTCAATGTCTGTTCGCGCTCGCGCTCGTTGCGCCAGTTTCGGTGTGCATCTCACACTCTAGTTGCTTCAGTGGGCTTCGAGCTCATCAAATACACATGTAGAACTCGGACGTCCAAGTCTTGGCACGTGGGCTGGATTACTCGCGCTCTTATCTGATACCACAAAGTCAGCCGATGCGCCGTGCGCAGGGGCTAAAGAACGAAGTCGGCGAGGCCGACGAGCAAGTCTCGCTGCATCAGACGAAGATCGATAAGCGAGAGAAGGTTGAGAGTGGGTGCATTATTCTCACCTGGTTTCTTTGATCTGAGCATTCAAAACTTAGGAACAAAAATCACACTCGAGCTCCCGGATGAGCAAGGAAACTTGAAGGAATATTCGCTATTGCTAGTCGCCACAGACTCCGAGGGAGTTCTCATAGTCAGCTCCTACCCCTACCTCGACCACATCGTGTACGCTGTTGACCCGTCACACGCGGAAGTCTTTAAGCTCGCCCATTTTCATGTAAGCACCGTCGTTGCCTTTATTCCTAGTTCTCGTAGTTATCTTCTCTTTAGCGGGGGGGTGACAGAGTGCTAGGTGAGGGAGATTTCACGAATAGAGCAAAAATCAAACACCGGTACATTCTAAGTTCGGCATGTGTGCATCGAAAGAGTGCGTGCATTATTCTCGCATGCTTTCTTTGGCATGACCATTCACAATTTAGAACCATCCATCGCACTCGAGCTTGAGCTCCCCATTCCTAATGAGAAGGAAAACTTGAAGAAGAAGTATACTCTAACCCTGACTGGCATAGCCGCAGAACATGAAGTGCAACGCTACAGAGTCGAAAGCGGCGACTACCTGGACCACATCGTGTACGCTGTTGAGCCATCACGCGCGGATGACTTGAAATTCTTGAAATTTCATGTAGGTATTGTTGTTCACCTTATTCCTAGTTCTCATAATCACTCTTTCTCTAGTCGGGACTCGGAGGCCCCACATTGCTAGGGGAGGGAGACTTAGCAGATGAAGCTGGGACGGTAGTCCGGTACTTTGTCAGTTCGGCATGTGCGTCACTCTGGAGTGGGTGCATTATTCTCAACTGGCTTCTTTTGTCTGACCATTGACAATCTAGGAATGAGCATCACACTTAAGCTCGTGGATGAGAAAGGGAACGAGCGGGAACATCGTCTATTACTAAGCGTCACAGACCTCGAAAACGGAGTTCTCAGAGTCAGAACCGGCCCCTACCTCGGCCACATTGTGTACGCTGTTGACCCATCCCCATCACAGGTGACAAAGTTTAAAGACTCCCATTTTCATGTAAGGACCATCGTTGCCTTTCTTCCTAGTTTCTCGTAGTCATCTTCTCTTTAGTCAGGGGGTGACAGAGTGCTGGGTGAGGCTGATTTCACGAATAGCGTGGGAGCCAAACACCACTACATTGTAAGTTCACGTGTGAAACAAAGGAAACGGCGCAGAAAAAAAAATAGATGAGAAGGAGTAGGAGAAGCACGCGGTTCTAATGCCAATGGGGTCGTCGACAAAGAGGAGACCGTCACGAGGCCGAGGAAACTGGTATGCATGATATGGGCACGGAGAAGCTGCAATGGAGGAAACGGACGGCGAACGGAGTTGCCGAGTGCAGCTGCAAGGTACGTGGTACCGACGAGTGCGGGAACAGGAGCGAGATCGGGGAACAACGCCGACTCGCGACCCGACTCGGCGAGGCTGGAGGAGGCGGTGCGCCGCGTGCGGCGTGCGGGTGCGGACCCATAGCGGCGCCGTGTGCGCAACGAGCCTGTACTATACATGTTTGTGTGCGACATGTAGATCTATATATCGAGCGTGATCGCCCACCGAGTGATGGTGGTGATGGTGGTTGTGGACCGGCTGGCGAGGGCGGACAGGCGGAAATTTGGGCGCAGCACTTGCGTGCCAGGGTACGACGAGATGAGATGATCTCGGATGCTTATGTGGTTACGACGATTTTGGAGCTCGCAGTCCGCGGTGCGCCTTGCAGCAGATTGAATGCGGATGGGCGGGGCGCTCCCTGAATATTGAATATTGAATCCTCCTACTCCACTAGCAGCTCTGTGGGTTTCGCTGTGCTTCCAGTGCCCAGAGGACGAGGTGAAGGATTAGTTCAAGTATGCTCTTGATCTGACGCCAGCCTTTCGTGGGTGGTTTCGTAGACCAACCTCTGGCGACGTCTCAATCAGTATTTGGGGACATCTGTCACCAGCTGGTCTACGACGAGCACTGAACCGCGCAGTGGCGGTGCGAGCGTGCTCAGTATGCCATAACCGATGTGCCACATGTCGTGCGCACGAACGAGATACGGAGAAGCAGCAAATTACATACCTGCATCGCATGGGTGTTGAGCGCTGGACGCGGGGCGAACGGGAGGCAGGCAGCGTGTATTACTAGAGCAGGGCGAGCGACTCGGATGGATGTACTAGTATGGATACGTAATACGAAAAGTAGAAAGCTTTAAGAGCGGGGAACGAGAGTGGGGGAACGAGTGTGGGGCAGCGCAGAGGGCGCTGGAGGGAAAGAGTGGAGGACAAGATGGTGTACAACGTGAAGGCAAGGCTCGCGCGGCCAGACGTTCGTGGGCGGAGATACTTGATACGGGATACACGAGGATACCCGTCGGTGCGTACGAGCTGCAACTGAGCTCGCGCACAGACGTCTACCTCTAGGTACGAGTCCACCTGCACGGCACGTCTGAGAACATCGCCTTTTACACGGCGCCGTCTGTCCAGCTCTACTCCTGATCTTACATGGTAGGTCTCGATCCTGAACGTGCGTGCGGGATACTCGTGTTCGCGATGACGAACGTCCCCGCTGTCGTCGTCTGCAGCTTCCTGTACGGGTTTCCAGTGGCTCAGGTGCGCCTCTCATCCCACGTGTATGCGTTGTTATACCGTACCTGCGCGGCACTTGCTGGTGGGGGTCGTTGCTCATCTAATGCGCTGTTACCGCCGTGAGTGCCTAAATACCTATCACTGTTCGCATGACGTCGTCTCGTTTGCCCGTTCCCCACTTCTACAGCCCAGATCTCTGGGCGGTTCTTCCTGAAGGTGTTCTCAGTCTTTGAGGGCACCCTGTCAACGGCGCGCTCCTCGGCTTTCACGATCATGCTGCCATTCGATTGTGTTAGTATCCGACATTTGGAGCGCTCTCAAAGTCAAGCCGGCCGCGGCGTTCGACATGAAGGGCTACTAGTACATAGGTCAACTTTCACTGGTATCAGCATCATCTCCAGGCTTACATATTGATAAGAAGACGTCGGGGTTGTCTGGCACCAGCAGGACGAGGCGTATGCGGAGAGTGGATGCCGACATGTGGTAGATGGTTTGCAGGCAGGGTGTGCACGTCTCTGGTCCCACGACGGATTGGTCAGCTGAAGTGTGGGTGCTGCTTTCACGCGTACTGAGGGCTATTGTGGCAACAAGAAGCTTACACCGCGCGCGACAGCATTAGCACTGGGCACCAGCCAGGTACATGCATGCCAGTTCTCTGGCTCGCAATGTTCGCGCCAACCTGCTATAGTCGGCGTACTTCGTCGCAGTCAAATCGTTATCTGGAGGTGCACACATGATCGGCACGGAGGCGGCAACGCAAACAAATCCGGCGACCTGCAATTCTCATCTCACTACGTACGTGTTTTCGCTTGTTGCCTTTCGGGATGCTTTACATACGCATAACACGGTGGCGTCGGCAGATGTCTATCACATTCGTACGGAGTTGCTTCCTGATCATGGACGACGGGCTCGAGCTGTACACAAACGACTACGTAGGCCATGGTCAGTGCGGCTCCGCGATGAAGTCGTTTCTGTGAGGCGAGTCACCTGTTGGAGTGTATCTAAGCGCCGAAGCATATGAGAGGCCTTGCTAATCTAATAGCTTCTTCCCTCTCACCCATACAAGTAGCGGGCACCTGCACTGCGGCCTCCCCGCTCCTCACTCCCACTCGACGGTGCAATGGCTGGTGCGGCAGCTTACCAGCCCCTCAAGACCAAGGACCGCGCCCTCGCCCCCGCGCAGCGCCTCCGCAGTGTCTCCCGCACACGCCGGATCGCGCTCGCCGCATGTTTTCTAACCACAGCTGCTGCCCTTTCGCTTCTCTACGCCTTCCCACCGGTCTTTTCACCCACGCCAGACGACCTCTCCACCACCACTAGTTCTACCTCTGCGGGCATGCTTCTCGACACGCAGGTGCTGCTCAAGCAATGTGTCGCGAGCGGCCCGCCCCACGCGTCGCCGCCCGCACCAATCAACCCCTGGGCTTCGCTCACGGTCCCGGAGACGGCCGCCATCGCAGCGTGGCTGGATGGCCCCGCGCGCGAGCTGAACCTCACACCCGGCACGCACGCGCATATTTCAGACAACTACATCTACCAGATCGGAGCATGGCGCCCCGTCAAGGCGGACGCGCTCGCATACCTCACGGATCCTGCACACGTCGCACCGCCGGAGCGCTACGCGCGAACGACGATCCACCACGGCGCGGCGCCGGAGCCGCGGGTGCAGGACTACCTCGTCGGCCCGTTGCCTGTCGGCGAGGGTACGGCGATGCGCCCCCTGACAGAGGTCTACCACCGCGACGAGATCCCGTACAACGCGCGCGGGTACACGACTCTCGCGGAGATTCAGCCGGTCCTCCTCGACGTCATGCCCAAGATGGCGGAGGCGACGCAGGTGCATGCCCTGTGGTAGCTCTGAGCGGACGAGGCTGACGGGTGTATGTAGGAGCTGTTTGGCGGTGTCGCGATGGGCCTCCCAAACGACACGCTCGTCGCGGGCGCGGTCGGCCCACTGAGCTTTGACGGGTCCTTCCGCCGTGCGTGGATCAATTGGCGGAGGAATGTCCCTGGGCCATGGCTCCACCCCATCGGCTTCTTTCTGTACGTTGACCTGACTGGCACGGATTCAAGCCAGTGGAGTCTCCGGAAGGTGCATCCCATCTCACTCGTTCTCCTTTACGAGCGCTCGCTGCACCTGACTAATGCCTGTCGCAGATCGTGTACAATCACCAGGTGTTTGAGAGTGTAGATGACTTCATGGGTGCATTCAGGAACGGCACGCTCAAACGCCTCCCCGCTCGCCCCGACAACCACGACATCAAGTGGACGACGCGTAAGCGCCCCGAGGGCCCGCCGCGCGACCTCGACCACTTGCCCGGCCCGCGCTCAGTCAGCTTCGCGGGCCTGCGCTTCCGCGTGGACCGCGCGAGGCAGTATGTGAGCTGGATGGGCTGGGGGATGTACCTCGGCTTCGACAGGGACATGGGCCTCAGCCTCTGGGACATCAACTTCAGAGGCGAGCGGCTCATCTACGAGGTGTGCTCCCTTCCAGACTGCGGTGCTGTTGGTCTTGTCGTGTTGCTGATGCGGGATCTGCTCGGGCAGCTCGCGCCGCAGGAGGCGATCGCGCAGTATGCGGGCAACGACCCGATGCAGAGCACGGCAGCGTGGCTCGATCGCTACTTTGGCATGGTACGCAATTAGGAGCACGTCTCTTGAACCCTGCAGGCGACTGAAGGATGTGGACTAGGGCGGCTCCGTCCGCGATATGCTCCCAGGCTACGACTGCCCGCACGAGGCGGTCTTCCTGCCCGCAACGACCAGCTCGTTCAACGGATCTATCACGCGCCAGCGCGCGATCTGCATCTTCGAGCACGACTCGGCGCGCCCGATCACGCGGCACATGGGCTACGAGGATGGCGAGTTTGGCGCGGTGCGGGGGTACAATCTCGTCGTGCGCAGCATCTCGACGGTCGGTAACTACGATTACGGTGGGTAGTCGTTCCGTGTGTTTGAGTCGATTGACAACGGCTCGCGGGGAACAGTGTTTGACTACATCTTCCATATTGACGGCACCATCGAGGTTCGGCTCTCTGCGTCTGGCTACCTGCAAGCCGGCTTCTGGGAGAGCAGTCAGGAGGGCTACGGCATTGCCATCCGGGACACTACTAGTAAGTTCTGAAAAGTCAGCCGTCCCTCACTCACTCACACCCGCCTTCGCAGTGGGCTCGCTACACGACCACGTGATCAACTACAAGGTCGATCTAGATGTCGTGGGAGAGAAAAATTCGTTGCTATTCACGCACACGCACCAGGAGGAGGTACAGCAGCCGTGGTTCGAGGACGACTGGGGCTCCACAGTGCTGCAGCAGAAGATTACTCGCACGTTCATCGAGACGGAGGACGATGCCCTGCTCAAGTTCCCGCCGAACTTCCAGGGCGGGTACGCGCTCGTAAACAGGGAGGAGACGAACCGGTGGGGAATCCCCCGCGGGTACGCGATCCACCCAGGGTACAGCCCTGTGCACAGTGTCCGTCTCTTCCCTTCCTTCTCGTGCGGGGCAAGGAACTGATCAGCGTCCGTGCGATAGACGGTCGTGGGCTCGAAGCGCCTGCTGGAGAATGCGAACTGGGCGCGGTACAACCTCGCGGTGAGCAAGCGCAAGGAGACGGAGCCGACGTCGAGCAGCATGTGGAACCAGAACCTGCCGGGGAACCCGATGGTCAACTTCCACAGGTTCTTCGACGGCGAGAACATCACGCAGGAGGACCTCGTCGCGTGGGTCAACGTCGGCACGCACCACCTCCCCCAGGCGGAGGACTCGCCCAACACGCGCACCAACGTCGCTGCGTCCAGGTGCGTGCTCCCAGCTGACTCGGTGGAGCAGAGAGCAGGTGTTCACATGATGCACGCCGCAGCTTCTTCATCACTCCGCTGAACTACTTCGACTTTGACGTGTCGATGGAGAGCACGAACGCGATCTTGCTCTCGCCGCCGGCTAAACCAGGCGAGCCGTGGGGCTTTGACGACTACGGCGTGAAGGACGCAAACTGCGTGCCCAGTGCAGTTCCGCCATTCGAGTACAGGGGCGTGCAAGCATTTGGCCTCGACGGGAAGCTTGCCCCAGCGGAGAGCGCGGACGAGATGCGCAAGGGCACGGAGTTGTATCACCGCATCAAACTGGAGCTTTGAGGTGGATATGCATATGGTAGAGCAGGATAGAGGGAGACATAGACGACCAAAAGAGGGATTGAGGATGTGCATGAGCCTGGCAGAAACGGTATTCTCTCGAATCGCGGGCGGACGACTATGGAAGGCCCGAGCGGTGCACTCTGCCTGAAACGTCTATTAGACTAGATGAAATATCGATTTAGGATGGCCCATGTACTAGTAGTGTCACAGACCGTCTCTTGTATGCGTGTGCCTAAGTTTAAATCAACGACATCGCAAACCGCCGTCGGCCTGAGACTCACTATCGATATCGGTTCCGTTCAATACAGTAGCATTGGCCATGCCGCGTCTAGTGTGCTGAAATTCGGGATTAACCTTGAGATCTGGTTCCATCAAATTCTCAGGACTCTCATAGCCATGATGACGATGTCGTTTCACCACGTAACAATTTATGATTAAACCCACCGTGGCAAGTGAGGACTGTTGCATGCGAGTACATCTGGCCAGGACGCTAACATCACTGCGTCGAAGCCGCGATGAGACAACGATACCCTCACACATTAAGTCCCCTAATAGATTAACATGCGTCTGGAATACACATGTCAGATGATGGAATGTAACCTGAGATGTGTTTGTGGGACGAGCTCGCGAACGAACAGCCATACACTGGCAGATACGGATACCAGGAATCTAGACAACCTCCTGCGAGGAAACTCGGGTCAACGTGTTATTGGTCTATAGAGTGCGGTCTGCGCTGAGATGGTACTTGTGTCTTCGGCAGGCAAAGAGAGCACGGGGCTACATCCACAACCATGTAGGCGGCCCTTGTAGTCTAGGGTCCTGTACCCAAGCTTCCAAGAGATCTCTCTCTGTTTTCCTGCAATGGCCCGCACTAGTTCACGACCAATTCTCGTCATCCAGCACGTCCGTCCTCGAGGTCAGGAATAACAGAAAGGACATATCAGTACTTGCCAAACTTGTACAACCCTATTGACCCAGCATCCGTAAACACTAACAACGGCGGCGATGCAGATACAATGAGAAGAACTAGAATCTCGTGTCGCCACAGGGAATGGTACAGGCTGTCGACGATTATCCAGCCAGTGGATCAACTTTACGAGTTTAAGGAAAGATTTGCTGAGCCTCGGGGGCGATGTTCAGGTTGGCGGAGGTGGTGAAGGCGGTGTCCAGGACTGCAGGCGATGGCAGGGGAACCCCTAAAATATGATTCTGAACCATAGCATAGAGATCCTGGAGTCGTAGCATTCTGATGTGACAGAATAGTCCTTTTTGTTTACTCCGATGGGAATGTAAGCAAGAACCGAGTCGGAATAACCCGGTTGGCGGAGGGTTGTCGAAACAGCGAGCGGCTCCTCCTTCAAGCTTCATCTCCTCCGCACTCATCTGCATCCCCTTCCGCCGTCCACCAACGTCATGTCTACCTCCCCCGATCCCTCAAATACACATCGTAAGACCGTGTCACGTTATTTGAGCCCTGTGCGACTCTGTAACCCGCCGGTATTTGCAGAACCGACTATGCCAACGAACCTCTCCCCGACTGCCATTTCAGAGCTTCGTCACATCACCTCAAACCCCAACCTCGTCAGCCCGACTCGCGAGCGCAGGCTCTCAAACCGAAACTCTCAACATCTGCGCACACATCGTCTTGGCTCTCGCTCACCCGCGTCCATTCCATCTTCACCCACCTCAGTGTGAGTCCTTTGTATTCAGGTGATGCGATTGGTGGAAGTAGAGACATCGCTTTATCTTTTTTGGCTAGCAGTCCCATTATGGGCTTTTTCTTGGACCTTGTTCATGCGGTGGCGTGCGCAAGCGGGGCATCAGGTTGACTATCTCGTGTGCCGTGATCTCGCTGCGCATGAGCGAAGGGAATGTCGCAGTGGGGAGTCGTCTCTGCGTGCCTGTGTTTACCCAGGTCAGAAGTTTCTAGACATGGATGTGAAAGGCACACAATGCAGGGCAACACGTTTTGACGTGAGGATACAATCATTTATTGTGCATACTCTCCCTGCGCGGACATCTTGGCTAGCCGTCATTGGGCTGGCGCCCCTTTTTGTCCCTAGGGAGAGCGAGCCTGCTTGTGCAGCTGGAGTGTCTGCGTTATCCTGACTTCCTTGGCGTTCTGGCGCTTGTGCAAACTTCCTCGGAGACCTCAGATGTGTCATCTCCCAACGATGCTCAAAGGGGTTTCGTCTTGTTGCGAAGATTACATTTATCACTGGTCTGCAGAGGCGATGCAAGCATCCATACTGCTATTTGCATCAAACGGATTCCTCACTACTATTAGATTCCCGGACGTCCTGCAGAAGAACCGGTCTACCACTCAGTTGCTTCAGATTTCCATGTCGCCATGACGTTGACTGGAGGTCGCGCCTTTTAGAACTCTGTTTGACCCGAATCACAGTGAACATGTCTGAGTGAGCACGGGAATGCATCCGCGTTGGCAGCGATTCTCCCGAGGCGATTGAGTTCTGCCTTTCCCACTGTCCCACCTGTGTCTGGCTCTAACCAGGCTGACGAACCCTCCCACAGTCATTCATCCTCATCCGCTATCTTTGAGCGCGACATCGAGCCTATCACCCCTTCCACCTTCACGACCCCCTCCGACCCGCATCGCATCCCCCGCGGAAAGTACACCGAGCAGCTCGAGCAGTCTGTGCCCTCCGTGCTCGATAGCGCGGCAGCGATCCTCACCTCGGCCGACGCGCAAGACGACGATTTCGATGCCGTGAGCATCGTCACGCCCGCGCCGCTCGACAGTGGCTACCGCTCAGGATTCACGAGCCCCAACAGCCGCCTCAGCAGCCGTAGTCCGAGCCCAACAGGGATGGGCAAACGCACGAGCTTGCTCTTCAGCGCGAGCCCGACGCACGCCACGATTCCGCTCCAACAGCAGGGCTCGCCGCCGTTCCGGCCCACGATCCAGACACAGGCGCCGCTGCCGGCTGTCCCTGCGATACCAAGCTCAGCCTACTACTCGGCTACCTCTGCCGCCGCCCCGGATGCCGGTTCTGAAGTGTCCTCTCCTACGACGGCCACTCATCACGAGCACCCGCTGCACACGCTGCCGAGCCCTCCACCTGGGCAGGCGCAGGCGAAAATCATGATCCCGAGCACGATGATGTCGCATCCGCCGTCGCCGAAGGCGGCATCGAAGCGGCTGAGCTTCATCTCGTACATGGACCTGCTGTCGTCGACGCCCGCGTCGACGCTGCCGCTCTCGACGCTGACGACGTCCGCGTTTGAGCCGCCGCCGCACCTGCCGAGCGTGATCGGGCTGCCGCAGGCGCAGTACGCCGCGAGCTCGGGTGCGAGCGCGGGGAGCGTGCATGCGGCCGGGTCGCTGTTGGAGCGCGACGCGGCGGGCCCGTTTGACGACATGGGCGGGGAATGGGAGCGAGAGGGCCTGGGTAAGGGTCTCGAGGAACGCCTAGAGGCGCTGAACAACATGCCGCCCCCGTTGTCGGGCAAGGCATAGGCTCTGACGACGTGATACTGTGGGTCCGAATGGCAACTTGGCCGTGTCTCGAGACGCCCGGACGTGTAGCGGGCGCGGATGCTCCCTTCGTTTTGTTCTTCTCGGGATGCTTGAGGTTTGAAATTTTTGCTTATTGTACGTGTACGACAACCTAATCCGCGCGCCTGCCTTCTTCCTCCTTTACTCGTATGTCCCTCCTCGGTCTTGGTCCCGCTTGGTCCTCCCTGCTGAGGGCCGACGTGGGACGGTGCTCGTCTCTAATGATGGCTCCCAGCCAAACTCAAATGCATGCGTCCAGCCCATGAAACATAAAGATATTTATGCTACTGTTACTCTGATAGTATACCCGACCATAGCCATATGCCTGTAATTCCTTACGCAATCTCGTCATTGCCATGTTGCCTTACTGTCAGCACCGCGAGAGTTGTCGGCGATACGAGGCAAACGGTGAATGCGTGCTTACGTCCGGAATCACTTGAGGGAGGACACTAAATAGGGCGGAAAATACATTAAAAAAGTAGAGTACGCGGCAAAAGTTTTACCCGTAGGAAAATGTTGAGCAGTCCAGGTGACAGTTCGGTGCATTCCAACAAGTAATAGACAGAGTATTCAAAGATATCTGGTAGAACAAAGACGACAACGTGACTGCAGGTTCATCTCACTGGCTTCCTACGGGATGTACACGTGGGCCGGGGGGTGTCCCTGGCGCCTGCGAGAAAGGTGATATCCACGGACACGCGAGGGAAGCGGACGGAGGACGCAATTGATATTATTGACGAGCGGCGGAGGGGACTGCACGCGCGAGGGCATCATGGCGATCAGATGGCTGAACACAGGGAGTCTGAAGCCGATGCAATGTCAGTCTCGGACTAGAGGCTTCTGGTATCATAGACGGTCAGCGATGAGGCGCTATGAACTTGTAGCGACGAGCCGACGGTGGAGGAGGGCCATGCCTCTTGTCCGGTACCGGTCGGGGAGGGTGTTGTCATCGTGCACGCCCACGATGAGTCCGCCTCCGTGGAAACACACTGCAGCGGGTAGCGAGCCGGAGGCAACACCGGCGCGCGGGGTACGTACGCGTGATTGTTGCGGGCTGCGAGTGGGGGCGCGGCGGTCCTCTGCAAGCTCGAGGACCAGACTCGAGCGTGGAGGGTATGTTACATCAGTGTCGAGCGAATGCCGGTTACGGTCCAGGTCCGCTCAATGAAGGGTAGGTGTCGATGTGTGCACGCACCGTGACCAGGAAGAAAGGGGAGGGCGAACTTACAGCAGCGCAGGACGGTCTGCTTTCTCTGAACGCGGCAACTGTCGGCTACTCACCATCCTGACGGTCACTTAGGGGTTAGGGGGGGAGCACCGAGCCGAAGGCGAGGTGCGTACTACAACTTGAGGGGCTTTGAACTCGCCGAGTCAGGATAACTGGGCGCTGGGGATCCAGTGACCTCCCGAGTTTCGGCTTTATAGCCTCATCAGGTCCTGTTTAGGTAAGCCATTAAACGCTTAGGCATGACGACGGCCGGGGAGTATGCCCCGAATGTGTCATTAGATATCTTGTAATGCCGAATTGGCACCCAATTGTCCGATGGGTGCTTCTCGATCATGTGCGGTTGATTCCCAATGAACACACAGTGATTGGTTGGCTGGGTTAGGGTTAGGGTTAGGGGGCGCGACGAAAGCGAGCGAAGCGAGCTTGAGGAGCGCGCCGGGCTGTTGAAGTTCAGGTGACTACCGGTCAGGGACGACGGGAGTACTGGGGGACAGTGCTCCGACCCGTTTCGGTATATATACCTCTTCAGGTCCCTTAGGTGATGGTGATTATGCCAGTCTTACCAAGCGTACATGTGCCTCGGCCGGGCCGATGACTGTACACATCTTGCAAATGCCGTGACTGCCGAGCTAGAGCTGTGGGAGTCTTCCGTTCCCAAAGGGGATTACCCGCAATCGAAGTCCTTTGATTGGCTGAGTGACGTGAGAGTGCGATTACCAAAATCGGCCATGCCGTGCCGAGCATGGGAATCCGAGATGCCGTGCCGAAGCCCAGGCGAGGCTGGAACAATGACGTCAAGACCCAGATTAGGGGTATGACGCACCGAATCACGTGTACCATGCACGTGTCATGCTTAGCCAATTTGGTCACGAGACGTACTAGTCAGGTGTCCCCTAGGGGTCACGTGTCGTTCGGTCCGATCCCGGTTAGGTTCGGTTAGGTTCGGTTCGATTAGATTCGATTCGGTTCGGTTTGGTTCGGTTAGTGTTAGGTTAGCTAACACACACGTCAGTCAGACGGCAATAGTCTGATTAGAGACAGTACTCACGGTTAGAGTTAGGTTAGTGACTCGGTTACGGTTGTCCTAAGTCATACGGTTAATACCGTCTGTTCGTGAAAAACAGTTTCCGTGGTACCTACAAGATGTAGTAAAAGCTTCACAAGAGTGCATCGCGTTGATACGGATCGTTCGCAGGGGGTGCCGCAGCGCCGAGGGACACTGAAGACACTAGGCCTTGGCCCATGATAGCTGACCTCAGCAGTTCGGATCCATTTAAAGCTGACAACAAGACTGCCAACCCGCATAGGTCCTTCGGGTTAACAGGCAGGTGCCCTCAGATAAGGTGTCCTAGTCCGCTTTGGGGCATTAACAGGCTGTACCTGCGCTCCGGGGGGCTGGGTCCGTTCCTGGTACTTGAAGGTCGCGGCAACTACGATACAGTCACTAAGTGCGTCCATACGTCCAGGCCGGCGGTGCTGATGGAGAGCGTCGATGAATATGGCGTACTTCTTCATCTGAGTCATCATCACGTTCAACGTGTGATCCATGAAGAAGGATATTCGCGACAGAGCTTGGGACAGTCGTATCGATTTGCATCGACTCGTCATGCTGGACTTGTGCATCGACTGGTTCTGACACTGCCTGTGCAGCCGGTTTCCAGAAGGCATCCAACGTAGTCTGACCGACCCGCTCATCCATCCTCTCGAGAACAAGCTTTTTCCAAAGCGTTGTGAGGTCGAATAAATTTTGAGTCCGCTTCCGGCTCAGAATTAAGCGACGACCGGGAATGCTGGTTTGGCGTATATCCGGGGTCCGACCAAGTACTCCTCCCGCCGAGCTCCAGGTTGTGAGCCTAGAGACAAATGGCAGTGGTGTGTAGAAGTCATTGGGCCCTGGTTTGGGGAATTTTAGGTTAAAGTCCCCCCGATCGGCACGTTCGCACCATTCGGTCCAGTATCCAACTACTCGTTCTCTCAGTTGTGAAGCTTGGAAATAATTCCATGCTGGGTTGTAGGATGTTTTAAGAACCAGCACCTCTTCGTGCTCGACTTTGTTTTCACGTAGCCGATGTTCCCAACGCTGGTTAAGATTACTCTTCAACCATCCTTTAACAACTTTTTCCGGGTAACCACGCTTAATGTAAAGGGCTACCAGGCCCCTCATTGCTTCCTCATAATGTGACCACACACTAGAGAGCGTTGCTAACCGGGACATCTCACCCACGAAGGTTCCACGCTTGACGTCAAGCGGGTGGGCAGATATCCATGGAATTCTTTCCTGGTGGCTTTGCGCCTTGCGGTACGGCATATGCTGCAATTTTCCTGACCAATCACGGTACAGGAGCATATCCAGAAACGGTTGATGCGTTTCAGACGCGTTCCACTCAATTACACAGTTATCGAAGACTACCTTCTTTAGATGCGCCAATGCTTCATGCTCTGAAGTCGCATAGACGATAGCAAGGCAGTCGTCGATATATCTCCCGTAGAAAGCTACAAGGGGATCTTCGAGAATACCACAAGACCGCTCAAACCATGCGCCATAGAGGTTAGCAAGGTCTGGCGAATCCGCGACACCCATTGCGAGGCCGCGCAGCTGTTTGTAGTATTTATCTTGGAACTGTGTTACAAGCTTCGTGTTACCAACACGGAGGGCGTCGCGGAACACGGCTTGTTCCGCTTGCGAATGTTCTGAATCTAGGTCAGAACGGCGACCGACCCAATAATGGGCGAGGTAAAAATGCTCTACGATTAGCATAGCCTTGTCTAGGTCGATGTTCGGATAGAAGGCTACTACGTCACCAGTGATGATGTAGAACTTCCGTCCCTCCGTAAGATGAAGCTTACTTAATTTTATAGCCAAGTCTTTGGTACCATGTATAATGGTTGGCACCGATGCAATGATCGGCTTAAGTTTTTTAGAAATGTATTTAGCCGCAGGGTTTAAGACGGCGGAGTGGCATGGTATAATCGGTCTGAACTTAACCGGGAGTTTATGGATTTTTGGGATGCCATAAAACTTCGGTACCGAGTGCTGCTCCTTAGGCTTAGTGATTTTTGACCGCAAAAACTTTCCTAATTGTTCACCCTCAAGTTGAATGTACTTTTCGGCGCGTCGTGCCAAGTCATCCATCTCAATACATTTATCTGCTAGAATAGCGTCACACTGCGCCTTAGACAAGGGTTCGTAGTCATCATGATTGCGCAGTATTTCTAGGGATTTTTCTATGAGCCAGGTTCGCTCGGACACCGCTATGCCCAAATTCTTATCAGTGCCAGTGACGACGTAATCGTTTGATACTAAAAAGTCTCGAATGGTCGGGGTGTGAGGTGCGAGGCGATTAAGATAACACCTCCCATCCTCGTCGGGGACATTGGAAATCGTTTCATTTACGAACTTCCTTCCCTCAACGAGTCCCAATTCGAGGTAAAGCGGTAGAGTAGGCGGCTTACGCTTTTCAGACAGAGTGGAATCCTCTGCATCACCATCTACTTCATAGTCTGGGTCATAGAATCCAAATTCGCCTTGAAACTCAAAGTTCAGCCTCCAACGAAGTCTTCGTTGAAAATCAGTCCAAGCTTCTTTAATTAAGCTGGATTTATTAGGCTGATGGTACATAAAATTCATACC
Organism: Fomitopsis pulvina; assembly: GCA_964035675.1. NCBI lineage: Eukaryota > Fungi > Basidiomycota > Agaricomycetes > Polyporales > Fomitopsidaceae > Fomitopsis > Fomitopsis pulvina. The sequence continues at coordinate 12,404 of OZ037968.1, read as the reverse complement.
GACGCTTAGTTGAAAGGCGATCTCATCGGGCAAGTTCACACCAGGGGAGCGATGTATATAATATTTGAAGCGGGCCGCTTCTACAATCTCAACAGGAGTACAACAAATTATATAATTAATCGCCTGTGGGAGAGGGACTGTGAGAATCCAGTCTGGAAGGGAGGCTGCGTTGGAGTATTGGTACTTACCAGAGTACCCTCGCGCCCGCACTAAGCCCTGCCCTTCCCCTTGCCGTTCTTCTTCGACGTGCTCGCTCCGGTTACCTTTTTCAGGTTGGAGGACTTCGTCGACGAATTCGAGGAACCCTTGTTCTTCTTGAACTTGAGTCCCTGTGGCAAAGATGCGCCGAACCTCGGTAAGAGTCGAGATGGTGGCGGGAGATAGGGGAAAATCTCCGGTACCTTTGCAGGGGCGGATTTCTCCGACGTCTTCTTTTTGCCGTCGTTCTTCCGCGGTGATTGCTGTGGAAGAAGAAGAAACGTCAGCCCATAGTGAAGACCAAGGTTGGCGAACCGCACTTACCTTGCCCTTCGCGGGCTTCTGGCTTTTTGAAGAGCCAGAGGACTTGAGGCTCCGTTGGACCTCAGCTTTAACGCGCTCGCGGATGATCTTCTCGATTGACGAGGAGCTAGACGTGCTCGGCGTCGAGCCAGTGGCATCTGCCATGACGACATCTGCTGCGCGGACCACTTCCTTCTTCTTTTCCAGCTTCGTCTGCTCATTGGCGAAGCGGGATTCGACAATCAACCGCACGCGGTCGATGTAGGAGGCGGAGTCTTCGAGAACCTCGACGTAAAGTCGGGACGTGATGGGGTTCTCGACGTAACCCGTGAGTGTTGTGTTGATGACCCCCGTAGTTGGGTCAGTCACGCGAGAGTACTGCGGCACGCGGCCGCGCTGGTGCAACTGCGCATATCGCGCGTTGATTGCCTCGCGGAGGGTCTGCTCGACCTTCTCAACACTCAGGGCCTCACCCAGGTAGCGCACCTCGTCGGACTTAGCCTTGACGGCGTTGTCGAGGAGGGTTTTGAGGTACCGAGCATGCTCGGCCTCGTAGGACGCGCGATGAGACGCGCCCGCACTAGTCTCGCCGTACTCCTTAGTCATTTGTACGGGAGGCACCTTCTGACGAAGGTGCTGGGGTAAGGTACCCCGGGACACATGGTCCTGCAGCCTTTGCAAGGCCGCACCCGCTTGGCAGAGCTTAGTCTGCATAGTCGCCGCTTCGAGCAGCTGCGGGCGGAGTTGGTCTCGGTAGTCACGCGGCACTAGCGCGACTACGTCATCAACCGAATTGGCTGATCCGATCCGCCCTTGGCGGTGAAGCTTCGAGGCGAGGATAGGATCCTCGACCCGAGCCATCGGATCGGCGCCCATAAGGGGCGCCATACTTGCCGCGAGCGGCGAAGTGGCACGGAGGAAGGCGGCGGCGGATGTAGAAGCCATGGGGGAGGCAGGTACTACGTCTACGGGGGATGGGAGTGCTATGGATGGTTAGGGGGCGCGACGAAAGCGAGCGAAGCGAGCTTGAGGAGCGCGCCGGGCTGTTGAAGTTCCATGCTACGGCTTTGATCCTACCTGCGACAAGCGGGGCTGCTAAGTAAGGCTTACGCTCGCGACATGCCATTTCCAGAGCCATCCTACCTACATCGACCAGTGGCACGTGTTCAAGAGGGGAGTGTTCCCCCACCCCTCCGTCACAGCGGTGCAATCGCCTGGCTGTAGGAATGTTAGGAGGTTGGACAGGTACAATCTAGGTTACCGTCGTTGTACCTCTCAACTTTGCTAGCTAGGGCGAGGTTTAGTCCACCGAGGTTCCCTAGGGTTCCAAGGTACACGACCGTCGGCTTATAAGACCCAAGACGTGCACGGCAAGCCGTCGTCATCAAGGGCCCGCAGGCTCGAGCGCAGACGCGATAGGGTTGCTGGCGGGCACCGATGCCTCCGACCAGACAAGATCCCCGTAAACGACGCCTAAGGCGGCGGTTTTAAGAGGCGGGATCGTTCGGGCACGGGTGGGGGAGCAGCAACTCCCTAGTGACGACCACCGGCACAGGACTTGCTTAAGGCCCCGTGCTGCTCGTGTTTAGCGTATCCCCGGGACTTTCGCCCCTATAAAGACTATATCTTAAGGGTTTTTACCCCCACCTCCACTTAGTCGTTGGACGCTCAACCCCTACCCGGGCAAACCCGGATAAGTATTGTTCGCTGCGGATTGCCCATTTCGCTTGTGGGCATAACGCGCCACTCGCTCATCCCTTGGATTGTTACCTTACCCGCAGTCAGCGGTGCGAATAACGGGCCCGCATGAGACCCGAGAGTATTGCCCCGCAGGTCCGAGGACCGCTTTGACAGGCTCATCCCAGGAGACAGAGGTGGGTAACCCTAGGGCTGTCGCCCTAGTCGCGGTACCAAGGGCTTTAGGGGATTCCCGAACAGTTCGGAGGTGTCGCCAGCCGCCACGCTGACTAGCCATGATGACCCCCAGATCCCGTCGCGGCAGGAAACCGCACACGTTAGCTAGGCATGACTAACCCCATGAGAACTCACCTGTGCGGGAGCACGCATTGCCGGTTTGGGTGTCGTCAGATCCCAGCCCCGGTAGAAGGCACCGGATACGCACCGACCCACGTTCTCTGAGGTGACTACCGGTCAGGGACGACGGGAGTACTGGGGGACAGTGCTCCGACCCGTTTCGGTATATATACCTCTTCAGGTCCCTTAGGTGATGGTGATTATGCCAGTCTTACCAAGCGTACATGTGCCTCGGCCGGGCCGATGACTGTACACATCTTGCAAATGCCGTGACTGCCGAGCTAGAGCTGTGGGAGTCTTCCGTTCCCAAAGGGGATTACCCGCAATCGAAGTCCTTTGATTGGCTGAGTGACGTGAGAGTGCGATTACCAAAATCGGCCATGCCGTGCCGAGCATGGGAATCCGAGATGCCGTGCCGAAGCCCAGGCGAGGCTGGAACAATGACGTCAAGACCCAGATTAGGGGTATGACGCACCGAATCACGTGTACCATGCACGTGTCATGCTTAGCCAATTTGGTCACGAGACGTACTAGTCAGGTGTCCCCTAGGGGTCACGTGTCGTTCGGTCCGATCCCGGTTAGGTTCGGTTAGGTTCGGTTCGATTAGATTCGATTCGGTTCGGTTTGGTTCGGTTAGTGTTAGGTTAGCTAACACACACGTCAGTCAGACGGCAATAGTCTGATTAGAGACAGTACTCACGGTTAGAGTTAGGTTAGTGACTCGGTTACGGTTGTCCTAAGTCATACGGTTAATACCGTCTGTTCGTGAAAAACAGTTTCCGTGGTACCTACAAGATGTAGTAAAAGCTTCACAAGAGTGCATCGCGTTGATACGGATCGTTCGCAGGGGGTGCCGCAGCGCCGAGGGACACTGAAGACACTAGGCCTTGGCCCATGATAGCTGACCTCAGCAGTTCGGATCCATTTAAAGCTGACAACAAGACTGCCAACCCGCATAGGTCCTTCGGGTTAACAGGCAGGTGCCCTCAGATAAGGTGTCCTAGTCCGCTTTGGGGCATTAACAGGCTGTACCTGCGCTCCGGGGGGCTGGGTCCGTTCCTGGTACTTGAAGGTCGCGGCAACTACGATACAGTCACTAAGTGCGTCCATACGTCCAGGCCGGCGGTGCTGATGGAGAGCGTCGATGAATATGGCGTACTTCTTCATCTGAGTCATCATCACGTTCAACGTGTGATCCATGAAGAAGGATATTCGCGACAGAGCTTGGGACAGTCGTATCGATTTGCATCGACTCGTCATGCTGGACTTGTGCATCGACTGGTTCTGACACTGCCTGTGCAGCCGGTTTCCAGAAGGCATCCAACGTAGTCTGACCGACCCGCTCATCCATCCTCTCGAGAACAAGCTTTTTCCAAAGCGTTGTGAGGTCGAATAAATTTTGAGTCCGCTTCCGGCTCAGAATTAAGCGACGACCGGGAATGCTGGTTTGGCGTATATCCGGGGTCCGACCAAGTACTCCTCCCGCCGAGCTCCAGGTTGTGAGCCTAGAGACAAATGGCAGTGGTGTGTAGAAGTCATTGGGCCCTGGTTTGGGGAATTTTAGGTTAAAGTCCCCCCGATCGGCACGTTCGCACCATTCGGTCCAGTATCCAACTACTCGTTCTCTCAGTTGTGAAGCTTGGAAATAATTCCATGCTGGGTTGTAGGATGTTTTAAGAACCAGCACCTCTTCGTGCTCGACTTTGTTTTCACGTAGCCGATGTTCCCAACGCTGGTTAAGATTACTCTTCAACCATCCTTTAACAACTTTTTCCGGGTAACCACGCTTAATGTAAAGGGCTACCAGGCCCCTCATTGCTTCCTCATAATGTGACCACACACTAGAGAGCGTTGCTAACCGGGACATCTCACCCACGAAGGTTCCACGCTTGACGTCAAGCGGGTGGGCAGATATCCATGGAATTCTTTCCTGGTGGCTTTGCGCCTTGCGGTACGGCATATGCTGCAATTTTCCTGACCAATCACGGTACAGGAGCATATCCAGAAACGGTTGATGCGTTTCAGACGCGTTCCACTCAATTACACAGTTATCGAAGACTACCTTCTTTAGATGCGCCAATGCTTCATGCTCTGAAGTCGCATAGACGATAGCAAGGCAGTCGTCGATATATCTCCCGTAGAAAGCTACAAGGGGATCTTCGAGAATACCACAAGACCGCTCAAACCATGCGCCATAGAGGTTAGCAAGGTCTGGCGAATCCGCGACACCCATTGCGAGGCCGCGCAGCTGTTTGTAGTATTTATCTTGGAACTGTGTTACAAGCTTCGTGTTACCAACACGGAGGGCGTCGCGGAACACGGCTTGTTCCGCTTGCGAATGTTCTGAATCTAGGTCAGAACGGCGACCGACCCAATAATGGGCGAGGTAAAAATGCTCTACGATTAGCATAGCCTTGTCTAGGTCGATGTTCGGATAGAAGGCTACTACGTCACCAGTGATGATGTAGAACTTCCGTCCCTCCGTAAGATGAAGCTTACTTAATTTTATAGCCAAGTCTTTGGTACCATGTATAATGGTTGGCACCGATGCAATGATCGGCTTAAGTTTTTTAGAAATGTATTTAGCCGCAGGGTTTAAGACGGCGGAGTGGCATGGTATAATCGGTCTGAACTTAACCGGGAGTTTATGGATTTTTGGGATGCCATAAAACTTCGGTACCGAGTGCTGCTCCTTAGGCTTAGTGATTTTTGACCGCAAAAACTTTCCTAATTGTTCACCCTCAAGTTGAATGTACTTTTCGGCGCGTCGTGCCAAGTCATCCATCTCAATACATTTATCTGCTAGAATAGCGTCACACTGCGCCTTAGACAAGGGTTCGTAGTCATCATGATTGCGCAGTATTTCTAGGGATTTTTCTATGAGCCAGGTTCGCTCGGACACCGCTATGCCCAAATTCTTATCAGTGCCAGTGACGACGTAATCGTTTGATACTAAAAAGTCTCGAATGGTCGGGGTGTGAGGTGCGAGGCGATTAAGATAACACCTCCCATCCTCGTCGGGGACATTGGAAATCGTTTCATTTACGAACTTCCTTCCCTCAACGAGTCCCAATTCGAGGTAAAGCGGTAGAGTAGGCGGCTTACGCTTTTCAGACAGAGTGGAATCCTCTGCATCACCATCTACTTCATAGTCTGGGTCATAGAATCCAAATTCGCCTTGAAACTCAAAGTTCAGCCTCCAACGAAGTCTTCGTTGAAAATCAGTCCAAGCTTCTTTAATTAAGCTGGATTTATTAGGCTGATGGTACATAAAATTCATACCGACGCTTAGTTGAAAGGCGATCTCATCGGGCAAGTTCACACCAGGGGAGCGATGTATATAATATTTGAAGCGGGCCGCTTCTACAATCTCAACAGGAGTACAACAAATTATATAATTAATCGCCTGTGGGAGAGGGACTGTGAGAATCCAGTCTGGAAGGGAGGCTGCGTTGGAGTATTGGTACTTACCAGAGTACCCTCGCGCCCGCACTAAGCCCTGCCCTTCCCCTTGCCGTTCTTCTTCGACGTGCTCGCTCCGGTTACCTTTTTCAGGTTGGAGGACTTCGTCGACGAATTCGAGGAACCCTTGTTCTTCTTGAACTTGAGTCCCTGTGGCAAAGATGCGCCGAACCTCGGTAAGAGTCGAGATGGTGGCGGGAGATAGGGGAAAATCTCCGGTACCTTTGCAGGGGCGGATTTCTCCGACGTCTTCTTTTTGCCGTCGTTCTTCCGCGGTGATTGCTGTGGAAGAAGAAGAAACGTCAGCCCATAGTGAAGACCAAGGTTGGCGAACCGCACTTACCTTGCCCTTCGCGGGCTTCTGGCTTTTTGAAGAGCCAGAGGACTTGAGGCTCCGTTGGACCTCAGCTTTAACGCGCTCGCGGATGATCTTCTCGATTGACGAGGAGCTAGACGTGCTCGGCGTCGAGCCAGTGGCATCTGCCATGACGACATCTGCTGCGCGGACCACTTCCTTCTTCTTTTCCAGCTTCGTCTGCTCATTGGCGAAGCGGGATTCGACAATCAACCGCACGCGGTCGATGTAGGAGGCGGAGTCTTCGAGAACCTCGACGTAAAGTCGGGACGTGATGGGGTTCTCGACGTAACCCGTGAGTGTTGTGTTGATGACCCCCGTAGTTGGGTCAGTCACGCGAGAGTACTGCGGCACGCGGCCGCGCTGGTGCAACTGCGCATATCGCGCGTTGATTGCCTCGCGGAGGGTCTGCTCGACCTTCTCAACACTCAGGGCCTCACCCAGGTAGCGCACCTCGTCGGACTTAGCCTTGACGGCGTTGTCGAGGAGGGTTTTGAGGTACCGAGCATGCTCGGCCTCGTAGGACGCGCGATGAGACGCGCCCGCACTAGTCTCGCCGTACTCCTTAGTCATTTGTACGGGAGGCACCTTCTGACGAAGGTGCTGGGGTAAGGTACCCCGGGACACATGGTCCTGCAGCCTTTGCAAGGCCGCACCCGCTTGGCAGAGCTTAGTCTGCATAGTCGCCGCTTCGAGCAGCTGCGGGCGGAGTTGGTCTCGGTAGTCACGCGGCACTAGCGCGACTACGTCATCAACCGAATTGGCTGATCCGATCCGCCCTTGGCGGTGAAGCTTCGAGGCGAGGATAGGATCCTCGACCCGAGCCATCGGATCGGCGCCCATAAGGGGCGCCATACTTGCCGCGAGCGGCGAAGTGGCACGGAGGAAGGCGGCGGCGGATGTAGAAGCCATGGGGGAGGCAGGTACTACGTCTACGGGGGATGGGAGTGCTATGGATGGTTAGGGGGCGCGACGAAAGCGAGCGAAGCGAGCTTGAGGAGCGCGCCGGGCTGTTGAAGTTCCATGCTACGGCTTTGATCCTACCTGCGACAAGCGGGGCTGCTAAGTAAGGCTTACGCTCGCGACATGCCATTTCCAGAGCCATCCTACCTACATCGACCAGTGGCACGTGTTCAAGAGGGGAGTGTTCCCCCACCCCTCCGTCACAGCGGTGCAATCGCCTGGCTGTAGGAATGTTAGGAGGTTGGACAGGTACAATCTAGGTTACCGTCGTTGTACCTCTCAACTTTGCTAGCTAGGGCGAGGTTTAGTCCACCGAGGTTCCCTAGGGTTCCAAGGTACACGACCGTCGGCTTATAAGACCCAAGACGTGCACGGCAAGCCGTCGTCATCAAGGGCCCGCAGGCTCGAGCGCAGACGCGATAGGGTTGCTGGCGGGCACCGATGCCTCCGACCAGACAAGATCCCCGTAAACGACGCCTAAGGCGGCGGTTTTAAGAGGCGGGATCGTTCGGGCACGGGTGGGGGAGCAGCAACTCCCTAGTGACGACCACCGGCACAGGACTTGCTTAAGGCCCCGTGCTGCTCGTGTTTAGCGTATCCCCGGGACTTTCGCCCCTATAAAGACTATATCTTAAGGGTTTTTACCCCCACCTCCACTTAGTCGTTGGACGCTCAACCCCTACCCGGGCAAACCCGGATAAGTATTGTTCGCTGCGGATTGCCCATTTCGCTTGTGGGCATAACGCGCCACTCGCTCATCCCTTGGATTGTTACCTTACCCGCAGTCAGCGGTGCGAATAACGGGCCCGCATGAGACCCGAGAGTATTGCCCCGCAGGTCCGAGGACCGCTTTGACAGGCTCATCCCAGGAGACAGAGGTGGGTAACCCTAGGGCTGTCGCCCTAGTCGCGGTACCAAGGGCTTTAGGGGATTCCCGAACAGTTCGGAGGTGTCGCCAGCCGCCACGCTGACTAGCCATGATGACCCCCAGATCCCGTCGCGGCAGGAAACCGCACACGTTAGCTAGGCATGACTAACCCCATGAGAACTCACCTGTGCGGGAGCACGCATTGCCGGTTTGGGTGTCGTCAGATCCCAGCCCCGGTAGAAGGCACCGGATACGCACCGACCCACGTTCTCTGAGGTGACTACCGGTCAGGGACGACGGGAGTACTGGGGGACAGTGCTCCGACCCGTTTCGGTATATATACCTCTTCAGGTCCCTTAGGTGATGGTGATTATGCCAGTCTTACCAAGCGTACATGTGCCTCGGCCGGGCCGATGACTGTACACATCTTGCAAATGCCGTGACTGCCGAGCTAGAGCTGTGGGAGTCTTCCGTTCCCAAAGGGGATTACCCGCAATCGAAGTCCTTTGATTGGCTGAGTGACGTGAGAGTGCGATTACCAAAATCGGCCATGCCGTGCCGAGCATGGGAATCCGAGATGCCGTGCCGAAGCCCAGGCGAGGCTGGAACAATGACGTCAAGACCCAGATTAGGGGTATGACGCACCGAATCACGTGTACCATGCACGTGTCATGCTTAGCCAATTTGGTCACGAGACGTACTAGTCAGGTGTCCCCTAGGGGTCACGTGTCGTTCGGTCCGATCCCGGTTAGGTTCGGTTAGGTTCGGTTCGATTAGATTCGATTCGGTTCGGTTTGGTTCGGTTAGTGTTAGGTTAGCTAACACACACGTCAGTCAGACGGCAATAGTCTGATTAGAGACAGTACTCACGGTTAGAGTTAGGTTAGTGACTCGGTTACGGTTGTCCTAAGTCATACGGTTAATACCGTCTGTTCGTGAAAAACAGTTTCCGTGGTACCTACAAGATGTAGTAAAAGCTTCACAAGAGTGCATCGCGTTGATACGGATCGTTCGCAGGGGGTGCCGCAGCGCCGAGGGACACTGAAGACACTAGGCCTTGGCCCATGATAGCTGACCTCAGCAGTTCGGATCCATTTAAAGCTGACAACAAGACTGCCAACCCGCATAGGTCCTTCGGGTTAACAGGCAGGTGCCCTCAGATAAGGTGTCCTAGTCCGCTTTGGGGCATTAACAGGCTGTACCTGCGCTCCGGGGGGCTGGGTCCGTTCCTGGTACTTGAAGGTCGCGGCAACTACGATACAGTCACTAAGTGCGTCCATACGTCCAGGCCGGCGGTGCTGATGGAGAGCGTCGATGAATATGGCGTACTTCTTCATCTGAGTCATCATCACGTTCAACGTGTGATCCATGAAGAAGGATATTCGCGACAGAGCTTGGGACAGTCGTATCGATTTGCATCGACTCGTCATGCTGGACTTGTGCATCGACTGGTTCTGACACTGCCTGTGCAGCCGGTTTCCAGAAGGCATCCAACGTAGTCTGACCGACCCGCTCATCCATCCTCTCGAGAACAAGCTTTTTCCAAAGCGTTGTGAGGTCGAATAAATTTTGAGTCCGCTTCCGGCTCAGAATTAAGCGACGACCGGGAATGCTGGTTTGGCGTATATCCGGGGTCCGACCAAGTACTCCTCCCGCCGAGCTCCAGGTTGTGAGCCTAGAGACAAATGGCAGTGGTGTGTAGAAGTCATTGGGCCCTGGTTTGGGGAATTTTAGGTTAAAGTCCCCCCGATCGGCACGTTCGCACCATTCGGTCCAGTATCCAACTACTCGTTCTCTCAGTTGTGAAGCTTGGAAATAATTCCATGCTGGGTTGTAGGATGTTTTAAGAACCAGCACCTCTTCGTGCTCGACTTTGTTTTCACGTAGCCGATGTTCCCAACGCTGGTTAAGATTACTCTTCAACCATCCTTTAACAACTTTTTCCGGGTAACCACGCTTAATGTAAAGGGCTACCAGGCCCCTCATTGCTTCCTCATAATGTGACCACACACTAGAGAGCGTTGCTAACCGGGACATCTCACCCACGAAGGTTCCACGCTTGACGTCAAGCGGGTGGGCAGATATCCATGGAATTCTTTCCTGGTGGCTTTGCGCCTTGCGGTACGGCATATGCTGCAATTTTCCTGACCAATCACGGTACAGGAGCATATCCAGAAACGGTTGATGCGTTTCAGACGCGTTCCACTCAATTACACAGTTATCGAAGACTACCTTCTTTAGATGCGCCAATGCTTCATGCTCTGAAGTCGCATAGACGATAGCAAGGCAGTCGTCGATATATCTCCCGTAGAAAGCTACAAGGGGATCTTCGAGAATACCACAAGACCGCTCAAACCATGCGCCATAGAGGTTAGCAAGGTCTGGCGAATCCGCGACACCCATTGCGAGGCCGCGCAGCTGTTTGTAGTATTTATCTTGGAACTGTGTTACAAGCTTCGTGTTACCAACACGGAGGGCGTCGCGGAACACGGCTTGTTCCGCTTGCGAATGTTCTGAATCTAGGTCAGAACGGCGACCGACCCAATAATGGGCGAGGTAAAAATGCTCTACGATTAGCATAGCCTTGTCTAGGTCGATGTTCGGATAGAAGGCTACTACGTCACCAGTGATGATGTAGAACTTCCGTCCCTCCGTAAGATGAAGCTTACTTAATTTTATAGCCAAGTCTTTGGTACCATGTATAATGGTTGGCACCGATGCAATGATCGGCTTAAGTTTTTTAGAAATGTATTTAGCCGCAGGGTTTAAGACGGCGGAGTGGCATGGTATAATCGGTCTGAACTTAACCGGGAGTTTATGGATTTTTGGGATGCCATAAAACTTCGGTACCGAGTGCTGCTCCTTAGGCTTAGTGATTTTTGACCGCAAAAACTTTCCTAATTGTTCACCCTCAAGTTGAATGTACTTTTCGGCGCGTCGTGCCAAGTCATCCATCTCAATACATTTATCTGCTAGAATAGCGTCACACTGCGCCTTAGACAAGGGTTCGTAGTCATCATGATTGCGCAGTATTTCTAGGGATTTTTCTATGAGCCAGGTTCGCTCGGACACCGCTATGCCCAAATTCTTATCAGTGCCAGTGACGACGTAATCGTTTGATACTAAAAAGTCTCGAATGGTCGGGGTGTGAGGTGCGAGGCGATTAAGATAACACCTCCCATCCTCGTCGGGGACATTGGAAATCGTTTCATTTACGAACTTCCTTCCCTCAACGAGTCCCAATTCGAGGTAAAGCGGTAGAGTAGGCGGCTTACGCTTTTCAGACAGAGTGGAATCCTCTGCATCACCATCTACTTCATAGTCTGGGTCATAGAATCCAAATTCGCCTTGAAACTCAAAGTTCAGCCTCCAACGAAGTCTTCGTTGAAAATCAGTCCAAGCTTCTTTAATTAAGCTGGATTTATTAGGCTGATGGTACATAAAATTCATACCGACGCTTAGTTGAAAGGCGATCTCATCGGGCAAGTTCACACCAGGGGAGCGATGTATATAATATTTGAAGCGGGCCGCTTCTACAATCTCAACAGGAGTACAACAAATTATATAATTAATCGCCTGTGGGAGAGGGACTGTGAGAATCCAGTCTGGAAGGGAGGCTGCGTTGGAGTATTGGTACTTACCAGAGTACCCTCGCGCCCGCACTAAGCCCTGCCCTTCCCCTTGCCGTTCTTCTTCGACGTGCTCGCTCCGGTTACCTTTTTCAGGTTGGAGGACTTCGTCGACGAATTCGAGGAACCCTTGTTCTTCTTGAACTTGAGTCCCTGTGGCAAAGATGCGCCGAACCTCGGTAAGAGTCGAGATGGTGGCGGGAGATAGGGGAAAATCTCCGGTACCTTTGCAGGGGCGGATTTCTCCGACGTCTTCTTTTTGCCGTCGTTCTTCCGCGGTGATTGCTGTGGAAGAAGAAGAAACGTCAGCCCATAGTGAAGACCAAGGTTGGCGAACCGCACTTACCTTGCCCTTCGCGGGCTTCTGGCTTTTTTAGGGGTTAGGGTTAGGGGTTAGGGTTAGGGGTTAGGGGTTAGGGGTTAGGGTTAGGGTTAGGGTTAGGGGTTAGGGGTTAGGGGTTAGGGGTTAGGGGTTAGGGGTTAGGGGTTAGGGGTTAGGGGTTAGGGTTAGGGTTAGGGTTAGGGTTAGGGTTAGGGTTAGGGTTAGGGTTAGGGTTAGGGTTAGGGTTAGGGTTAGGGTTAGGGTTAGGGT
>OZ037967.1:1820718-1866630 GCA_964035675.1 Fomitopsis pulvina | reverse complement strand
GGCACTGGATCCCCAGTACCAAGTTGTCCTGCAGCTTCGGTCTCCTGAACCGCCTTACAGCAAGTAACACGCACCGCACCTTCGGCGCGGTGCTCCCTCCCCTAAACAGGACCTGATGAGGCTATAAAGCCGAAACTCGGGAGGTCGCTGGATCCCCAGTGCCCAGTTGTCCTGAGCCACCTCAAACAGCCTCAAAGTTGCAACACGCTCCTCGCCTTCGGCTCGGAGCTCCCCCCCTAACCCCTAACCCTAACCCCTAACCGCATATGATTGAGAAGCACCCATCGGACAATTGGGTGCCAATTCGGCATTACAAGATATCTAATAACACATTCGGGGTGCCCTCCCCGGCTGTCATCATGCCTAAGTGTTTAATGGCTTACCTAAACAGGACCTGATGAGGCTATAAAGCCGAAACTTGGGATGGCTCTGGATCCCCCAGTGCCAAGTTGTCCTGACTCGGCCACTTCAAGCCCCTCAACAGTTGTAAGATGCACCTCGCACTTCGCGCTCGGTGCTCCCCCCCAAACCTTTCAAAAAAAAAAGCCCTACAATGAAAAGTATAACTGACGATGTAGGTGGATGTCTCAGGTATGACTAAGAAAAAGAAAAATGTCAGTGTGCTCTGCACATGTATTGTAATGTTGCTATGGTAAAAGTTCTGTATCAAACAAACTCAGTGTTTTGTAACACATGGCTGGGTACAGTATATCATGTGTTTTAAAATCAGAAATTCTTTATTGCTTGCTACTGTTTTTTTGCATCAAACTAATATGCACATGAAACTTAGCTGCTCAAATAAAGGTGTTTGGCAGGTTTTCTGCAATTTCGCATCAAGAAATGAGGGTTGACTATCATTTTTGCCCCCATTTTCTTAGTATAGAGATCTTTGGGCAATCTGCTTGGTAGATTTTGACTGGAGTTTGCTTGTCAGACTCCCAAAGTGAATGTGCTTTGAGTCTGATAGCTTCAGAAATAGTCATAAACAGTGAAAACATTTAGTTGCCTTTGGTTGTCCGGCACTGTATTGTGTTCAGCCGGGATAGCCTACTCAGTCAGTCGAGTATAACAGGCGAGGTTTTTGTCCTCATCCCACAGTAAGTACACCAGTAGACAGATACAATTGAGAGGTGCATGACTGCACAAGCCTCATGCAAAAAGACACAGAGGCTGGGGAGCAATGCACTGGATGGCCAAGTAGGGAGGGTGGCCGAGATCCCGGCCCGATACAGTATAGGCTCAGATGTGTCACGCATTCGCCACAGACGCGTTGAGGGTCGCGTCACGGGCGGCAATGTTTGTTGAAAGTGTGGTGAGCAGGACCCTCTTCGCTCAAACGTCCCGGCACCTCTCAACTTTCTCGACCTCAGCGACGACCAACGTGTGCTACCTGCAGTGCCCGCGCATATTTTCCCCTTGACTTCTCCCTTTGCATGGCCTATCCAACATGGAGACGCGTGTTTTACCTGGTCCGTTGTCTACTTTCCCTCTCACCCGACAGGGAACTCATTCACTTCAATCTAGTCCGCGCCTTGTACACAATTAACATATCACCACAATACATGCTAGCACGATGCGATCAGGTAGTCTCTGTCCAAATCATTCGCCCTCCTCGCGACACAGACGACGTCCAGTTCGGCAAGGTCCCCTTGCGACCTTGTCTTGAGGCAATATGTGACGCCAGGTATGGTTCTCCTCATGCCATTTCTCTTGCCTTACTCGGTCTTTGTAGCCCTGAGCTACTATTAGACCCTACACGCGACTTCTCTGTATATGTGCGCGACCCACTCGAGTCCTACAGGTATGTAGCCACAATACCTTCATCCCTTTCCGAACTCTCATCATCCTCCTGCCTACGCAGTCAAGGCCATCCGCCGGACTCGCTTGGCGTCGCCCTCGGCCTCGGTCTCCTCTCCCGTGGTCTCCAAAGCTCCAGTACCAAGACCGTTGTCGGCCAGTTCATGACCGACAGCTCAGGCGAAGAGGCGCTTCAGGTCATCCTGACGGTCAAAGAGGTGCGTTCTCTTTTCGTAACCAGGCCAGCCCTTGCTACGCTCTCTTGACCCAAGCGGGTCTTGTGCTGATGTCCCCCACAGTGCGCTGCAAGGCCAGCACAGTCCAGGTGGTCAGTAGACGGCAAGAGAGCGCTCGCCAGCATCACACCCTCTAAGTCCAAGGTCATTGCATCCTCTTTCAGGCACAAATCCTCATCGAAGTCGTCATTCGGGCACGTTGCCGCCACTGATGCAATGTCCACACACGTTTCTACCTCTTCCGCGCGACTCTCGACTCCCACCTCATCTACCACAATCCCTGACCCTGCCCCAGCGGCCTCTACGTCTACACGACAAGGCAAGAGTCCACCAACCCCTGCACTAACGTCTACCTCAACTGCTACGTTGCCCGGCACTGACTCGAGCGCAGCGGCCCTTCATGCCCTTCTCTACGCGCTTGCTGCCACGCCCGGCAAAAATACTGAGCTCCTCGCAGCTATCTCCTCCATCGATTCCTCTTCTACTTCTACACGCCCGGCGGGACAACAAAATCCAGCACTCATCGACGCTTTACGTGCATTGCTGACAGTACCTCACGCTCAAGCACCACTGGCCCCTCCTGGCACTGTTTCCCCCGCCGACCTTATCCGTAATCCCGCCCCATCCGCAACCGAGCCGCAGCTCGCCTCAGTCACTGGGACCTCGGAACGGACGATGCAGGCGGCACCAGCACGCCCGATGTTCGTCTTCTCATCCGGTCCGTGTTCCAGCTTGGTTCACTCGATTCTCCCCCGCGCCACCGCTGCTTCCACTCCTGCGACGTCCCCTGCCACAGTGCTAGCTGTTCCTGCCGACGTAAGTGTTAAGCAGCAGCCTCTAGACGATGATGAGATTGTACTACTGGACAAGGAGAACGTGAACCCCAGCGCATTCAAGCGGCGGGATACTTTGGGTGGGAAAGGCAAAGAAAAGGAGATGGATATTGACGAAGACTCCTCAACTGCGCTAACTGGACTACCAACCCCGGCGCCGATCCGTGCAGCCGCCGTTGCCTCTGCGCCACCTCTCCATTCATCAATGCCTCAAAGTAGTGGAAGTGGCATGTCCCTCGCCGCCAGCGCACGTCGTCGTGCCCACCCCCTCTACAGCCCCACCAGAGTGCAGAAGGTGTCTGAAAGCATGTCCAGCTCTGTCGCGCGCGGTGGTGAGGCAACAGCTGTGGACGATAGCAGCACGAAGCCAATGAAACGCAAGAGAACGTTAAGCGAGATCATGGATGAGAAGGACCGCCAGCGAGAGAGGGAGCACGCGCGGCGGCGCGAGGTGAGCCGCCCGTCCGCGTCTAGGTCTGGTATGAGTCGGCGGTCGAGCGTGACTGGCGGGGTAGGTGCGAATGGAGGCAACGTCGCGCAAGCACATGCAATGAGTGATCCAGTTGTCGGGTCTGCACCTCAGCATGGGCTGCTGGGGACCTCTTCACCACCGTCACGCTCGCCGAAGGGTAAAGCTATCGATCGTGGCGACCACCTCAATCCTATACACAGCCACAAACCACCGTCCCCGCCCAGGCAGAAGCGCAAGCCGTACGTTGTCCCTGAGTGGGCACGTACGACGACCGCCACGCAGCCGCGCCTCCCCGAGCGGGTGCTCGTGCAGGTGGAGGCAGAGCAGGCCAAGAAAGAGAGAGAGCGAGAGGCCAAGAGGCGGATCAGACGTGAGAGAGACAAAGAGCGAATCGCCAGGGCCAAGGCAAGGAGCCGAACCGCTTCTTCATCTGCCACGGCCGCATCCTCTGATCCCGCCCCGGTGCCCGCGCCGCTGACGGCAGGGCCGGTAAATGCGCTTGCGCTGAATCTGAGCTCTCCTGCCGTCTTGCGAAACGCGAGCAGGGCAAACTCTCAGGCCAGACCACAGACACCTCCCCCCCGGCCGCTGGTTGCGGACAGCACAGACCTCGCAATTTTCTCTTCCCCGCTCGCGTCACGATCGACGCTCTCCGCATTCTCCAACGCAGCAACTCTGCATAGTCTGATATCGTCCACCCTAGACGATCAAGCGGAGTCTCTATCTGCTCCGAAAACACCCAGAACACCTAAGACACCGAGACGGAACAGACAACCAATGGTGAGCTCGGGGCACGAAGACGAGGACGAGTTGTTTGGGTCGCCACTCTTCACACCCGAACGTGCACACACGCGCTCAGTCTCGCGCACACCGAAGCTCCCTAGTCTATACAAGGACAGGGGGGCACTGTTCTCCGCGCCGCGGACGGGTAGACGAGCGAGCGGTGGGCTGCTTTCCAGTTGCTCGCAGTCGTTTATGCGTAGCAGTGACCGAGAGAGAGACAAACGGCGTGACGACGAGGACGGCCTGCCCGGCAGTACGTTGCCCATTGCGAGTAGCGATGCGGAAGGCTTCGACAATCCTTTTCCTATCGGTGACGAAACTGGAGAGCTAAGAAGGGACCGTGCAGACAAATTGCCACCGTCCTCGCCGCTCCCACCATCGAGTCCGATCCTTTCCCCTATGGATGATTGGGATACTAAAGAGGCCGCCGAGATGCTGGACGACCCTGACGCTGATCGACAGAAGGATGGATTGTTGTCGACAACGCCAAGGGCCCCCGCAAGTATCAGGACCGCGTGCACAAACTCGTGCAGAGGAGCAGAAGCGTGGCTGCAGGCGCCGAACCCGGATCGGGCGGACTTCCCGACACCTACAACTTCGGAGCTGGGTCTGGATGCTGGATCAGAGGGTGCACCCATACCTGGAGACGATGAGTGGCAAGAAGAGCAGGAGGCCGGCCATTCCGTCCAAGACAACCTCCAGGTGCAACTGTCGCGAGTTGCTGAAGATCCAACACCGTCGGAGACTACTATTGCTACAACAGAATTCGACGACAATCTCGTCTCCCTCCCTGACCTCGGCTCAGACTTCACTGATTTTGGTGCCACTTCATTTCCCAATGTTGCGGGAGATTTTGGCCCCTCTTCGTGGTTTGGCAGCGACAGTGACTTTGACGCGCTTTTGAGTGACCCTCTCATGGCCGGAGCGGGAGGCACGATCGCGAACGGTGACGCCGAGCTGATGGAGTTTTGGGAGTCACTTAAGCCGCTCGTTGAGGGGAATGTTAGAGATGGTGTGGAATGGGCCGGGACGGGCGAGGGGGGAGGTGGCGCAGGAGAGCTTGGAGTGGACCCGGCGAAGTTGGCAGAGGACATGCAGTCGTTATTCAGTGGCTGTGTTATGTGACGAATAAGAGGATGAACTCCATTGGCCATTGTACACACCATCCTTGCATGCTCGAGTATAATGTGTGCATCCCATCTTCGCTCCGTTCCCTCATCCTTCTCATTCTCTCACAAAAGTGCGATGAGCGTATCGCCACCAGAGAGGCAGATGAGACGATTCGTGCCTGCGGACGATGAATGTCGCAAGACCTGAGTGCGCCGCTGCGCAGCCTCATTGGCATTGATACACAACGCAGAGTCTACCTGCATGTCTGTCGCGTCGAGGCTGTCGCGCGCGGACGAGCGGCGCAGTCGGTGCTGGGATCTGGAGTAGTTCCTTTGAACCTAGCACACTTTCGGTAGAGGATCTCCGTCACGGTTTGGGAACCGCGTCCGGCCCTTTTCTGTTGCGCGTTCTCGTTCTCGGTTGCGGGGGCTCAAGCTCGTCGCCGCTACCGCGTCTCGAGTAGTCTCCGTAGCTGACCAATATAACCGAAGATAGTCGTTCGGTTACGTCTCGAGGTTCTGGTCAATACCAGATCGGTAAGTCCAGCCTAAGGAGAGCCGAGTGTATGTAGCACTAACATTGACGAGCAACTGGACATGCATCTGTGAATGCAATGTAGCAACAATGCCATCGGTGTGAAGATGTCCAACGACTACAAACACACCATCGTGTCTCCGCACAACGAAGCTCTAAGGTTTGCGTATGGTTTAACAATGACATTCACCGCTGCAACCGTGGTGATACATGATACCTCGAAGTCTATGGGGGCGGGTGTGCTTGGGACTATATTTTTGCCGGTAAATAGAGAGATGCACGACGCACTCTCCGTCTATGCAATGAAGGGACCGTTAAAGTTCGCGAAAGTGCCGACTTGACGCCGACAATAAAGTCAGAATCGCTGAGGTGGGTATATCAACAGGAGCTAGCGGACCGAGAAGAGAGCTACATAGTCAAGTGAGACCTGAGACGAGGGAACAATGTCCACAGGGCCATGTCACGCGGGCGCATGTAAAGGATATCAATAACAACAGTCGGGCCTGTACCCGAACGAAGTTCAGACGATCATCCGTAACGAAGCCAGCCGGACTGGACTTACCCACATCCGCAACAAGAATCGCAACAGAGATCGTCGCAGCACGCGTCGCAGCACATGCCACCGCAACATGTGTCGCAACAGAGGACCGGCGGATAGTACGGACGGCGGATGAGGTAGTTCCGCTGAGGTGGTAAGGGGGGTTGATAGATCATCTGGGGCTGCACGATCGGCTGCGAGTAGACGGAGCGCATCTCAGGTGCTGCACGCACGCGGGGGGGGAACGTGAGTACGCATGGCGGGATCGACGACAGCAAGCGGCAGGAGACGCACATGCAGGATAGTACCCGCCTGACCAGTACATGTCGTGCAAGCCGTTGGAGGAGCGGCGAACGTGGTAGACGGCGGGCCCAGGGCGCTGGGGATATGTGAAGCGCATGCTGGACGACGAGCAAGAGGGCCGGTCAGAGCGGGGAAAGGGTGGGCGGTGGACGGGCAGAGGGCAAGATGGAGAGTGGTCTCAGACGTCACTCTGGCATGACCTCACGTATTTCTGCATCGGCGACTGAGGGGAAGAAGATAGAAGATGACGAGGAATAGTGATGGGCATAGAATGAAAATAGGAGCGCTCGGGGGCAAGAGGTAGGGCGAGATGAAAGGCACGATGCACGGGTGAGAGTGGTATCGTAGACGAAGAGGAAGGAGGAGACCCGACTGTGAATGAATGCGGGAAGAACAGGGCCACGTGTAGATGAATGAGCGTGGGTGAGCCCGTAGGTTATGCGATTGGTGCGTAAGAATGTCGCGGTTGGCAGCAATGTAGTCATACGGGCGGGCGGAGGCTTTCATGTCTGCGAATGGTCCAGGCGATATTTGACACGCGAACAAAGAGCAAGGCCGCGAACGGGATGACGGAAATGACAAGATTCGCAAAGGCAGAGTAGAATTCGGTACGCCTGGCAGTCGGTTTACACAAAGCAGAGGGTTAGCCAGACTAATGTACTGTTATCAGGGTTGGAAGCCTGCCGACCGACTTGACCTGTGCAGCCAATATGATATCAGGAGGTCTGTCGAGTGTCCAGAGCAGTCAAAACGTAAGGAGGGGCGATAGCGCATAACATACCAAGGTCATCTATAGCATTACGACAATCCGCAGAGAAAGCCGCATGGTTGTCCGGTCGGAGGAGAAACGCGTGAACGATACCTGACGTTGACACGGAGGTGGTCGAGGGCCGGAGAGTGCGAGGTTTCAAGCGAGCCATGAGTGGGCGCCAGACTGGCCATTCAAACACGACGAGAAGCGTCTCGACACCAACGTTTGACCAGCTGGGACGCTGCGACAGCGGCCGCAGGCTGAAGCTGACGCTTGGGTGGGATTTAGGCAATCATTCTGCAGATTACATTGGCGCGAGTCAGACGGATCAGTCTCAGATGAGAGCTTGTGGGAGAGTCTCACATCGAAAGCAATCCGACAGTAGCAACGCCGTGCGTGGTCTCGTACCCATCCAATGGGTACGAGACCATAACGCCGCAAAGGGGCATTAGACCAGCCTCTTACCCACCACACACCCCGATAGCCACTGCCTATACTGAGTAAGTGGTCTATATTTGGCAAAAGGTCCCTTACCGAGTCATGATCACGCCACGCCGACGCGGACGGTGCCGGCTGGTTGATTAGTCAGGCATCGCTGTGGGTTTGTCATCGTGTTGGACGACTCAAGAGACAGTATCAGCGACTGTCTCGCCTTCACTCTCGCCTCTCGACCACTTCAGACACCGTGAGCATGTCTCTCCTCTCGCCGAACGTCGTCTGCCGCTCGCTTTCCGTCGGTTTATGTGCTTCCGGCGATGGATGCGGTCGGCAGGCCACGGATGCACCAACTCGAGCTAGAACGACATGAACTAACTACCTCTTTTAAGGTAAAGATGGGTCGCCGTCCCGCTCGCTGCTACCGCTACTGCAAGAACAAGCCCTACCCAAAGTCGCGCTACAACCGTGGTGTTCCCGACCCCAAGGTCAGTGCCCGCGAGCCACTCCGTCAGTCTGCATCACATTTTGTAATTTTCTAGATTCGTATCTTTGACCTCGGTCGTAAGCGTGCCTCCGTCGACGAATTCCCCTTCTGCTGTCACCTTGTCTCCGATGAGTACGAACAGCTCTCAAGCGAGGCGCTAGAAGCTGCCCGTATATGCGCCAACAAGTACGTCACAAAGACTTCTGGCAAGGACTCTTTCCACCTTCGCGTCCGCGTCCACCCCTTTCATGTCCTCCGTATCAACAAGATGCTGTCTTGCGCAGGTGCTGATCGGTTAGTTTCTCGTCCTCATGAGCATGCCCTGCAGCGCCCTGATCACCCTCATCCAGTCTCCAAACCGGTATGCGTGGCGCCTGGGGCAAGCCGTACGGCACCGTCGCTCGTGTCAACATCGGCCAGATCATCCTCTCCATCCGTACCAAGGACCAGAATGCTGCCGTCGTTCAGGAGGCTCTCCGTCGTGCACGGTACAAGTTCCCTGGTCGCCAGAAGATCATCATCTCCCGCAAGTGGGGCTTCACCAACGTCAACCGGGAGGACTACCTCAAGCTCAAGGAGGACAAGCGTGTGTTGCAGTGAGTCTCTGACGTCAGGTCCTGCGGCAGAGATGTTAACTCGTGTGTAGGGACGGTGCTTACGTACAGTACATTCGCCCGAAGGGCAACCTTGAGAGCAACCTCCGCGCTCAGCTCCGAGCGTGAGCCAGGTTGTGGCGTCATGTCGTGTACACTACCATCCCTTACTGTTCCGTCGTTATGAAGACGGCTTGTGGGCCTGACGCGTGGGTCGTGACGCAGCTACAATTTGTGTGACGTGTTGGTGCGTCTACGTCGGTGACAATGCCCTATATTCACTACGTTGCCCGTTCATCCGTGGGCGACGGTTAGGGGAAATGGGGCAAAGATTCAAATGTTCATCAATTTTGTCCAGATCGGAGAGCTCTGCTCGTATGTTTGATGATCTGGAATTCTATGAATGAAAACATGTGCGATTACTGTATTGCCCAACAAGTCGGATCTGTTAGCTCTGGTTCAGTGTACAATGTTAATGATATTCTCTGATGTTGTGGTTATCGGTAGAAGTGGGTGATATGTGGTTCAAAGCATATTGCTAAGTTTCCGTCGCCTTGCGTTGTCATTGTGTGTTCGTCGATTTATTTCACATTCGGGTCGTCAGCCTGGGCCAAGTATTTGTAGCCATCGATGGCTATTACTTACTAGTGTGCAGAGCTTTAGATCTCGTGGTCGCCCAGATGTCGTGTGGAGCTTGCGATGCATATGTATGTGGCACTGCCCTAGACCTCGGCGCGGAACAAAAACCCGCGTGTAATTGGCTCGCTCTGTACGCTCGCTCTACAGGCTCGGACTACCATTTGTCCCTTTTCTTCGTGCCCAAGAAAAATTGGAACTGCCACGACGAAGGTCCATCCCATCACATCCCCGCGCCTGGCCTTTCTCTTGGGACGGAATGGAGCTTCGACGTCGTCATGGAAAGTATTGACTCTCGCTTGAATGGCGTAGCGATGCTAGGAAAGACCGAGCGCGATCGAGAGCAGCTTGCAACTCTGCTGAAGACCGTGCCCGTCATGCAAGACGGTCCTCTTTCATGTGTGGCGCCCAACGCTGTTGAGGCAAGCCACTGGCCTCCCGCTCGGTACGCTAGTCTTACCACGGTTTCCTCTATGACTGGACAGCTATTGCGAAAACGAGGCACCTTGTCAACCGCCGGCACACCCCTCGATGCTCTGCGTAGAATTTTGGTCCCACTTGCAGACAGACAAGTACCACACATTGGGCCCTAAAGGCCTAAGGCCTAAGGCCTGAGGCCTGAAGAGCGGGCAGTCATGCCTGAGGTCGACGCGTCCCGAAATGTAATCGTGCCGGAGTTCGATCCTAGAGTATAGATTATGGTCATTTTATCCCGGTACGCCGCCTGATCTCTGTCCAGTAGCAATGGTGTGTCGTTGTGTGGTAGTGAGCAATCTCACGTATTGGTCCACGAGCTCAGTGTACCTGGCCGCCCTTACCAGTCAGGCGTGAGGCAGTAGCCCGTATGAGTCATTGACCGGTCATAGATATTGCCTCATCTTATTAACTGAGCTTTATACAAAACCTACATATACATGTCCATTTGATATGCTGGGAAACTGTTGAGGAGATCCGACTCTGCACGAGACAAGTAATGAAGCAAGCAGCATCCAGGTGAAAGCAGGGGCACACCGATACTATATTCCAAATCCCGAGTCCCACTGAGAACAACGTACCTCACATGATAACGCAATCCTTCTCCTGCAACTTGGCGGTATGGATGCCCATTTCTTCAAATGTTTGAGGCCCTGGCTTGGGTACTGGCGCCTGATTTTGCGCCAGTGGGCTTGAAACCTCCGGTTGCCCGCTATTTTGCCGGTGCAGCCCTGGCCTCGGAGGCAAGCCACCCACGCCTACTCCCGCCCTGTTCGGGCCCGGCGACGTTGAAGGAGACCCAGGATCAACAAGACTGTACCTTGGAGCGTTTGCATATGGTCGCTGGGTACTGGGAGCCGGCGATGACGCAGGCGATGGATGCAGATGTGGTCCGTTCGCGGGGATCCCTTGGGGTGGTGCGCCGTATCCCGCAGGCGTATTGACTTGTGATGTTAACGGGTTGACAGGCGTGGGTGGGTGACCGCGAAGCGAGCTCTGCCGCATATCGTTGATGATCTGCGCTCCCTGAGCTGCAGGCCCTGGAGGACGTGTACCTGTCGGGCGACGCGCATCGGAGCGTTGCCGCGCGAGAGTACGCTTCCGCACGATAGTGGTGTCCGCAAGGGACTCATGTTGTTCGCGGGAGATCCTCCGGGCGTCAGGCTGCGAGAGTGCGCGTAGGCGCTCCTCCGCATCTGGATTTCCATGCTGCGCAGCCTATGACACGGTCACTCTGAGTTTTCATGCCCCACCACGCAATAGCGATGTCCACTGACCTTCAAATACCATTTCTGCGCGACCTCAATATCCTTCGGTCCGCCAACACCGACCTCCGCATAGTAGCCCATCGCAAATTCAGCACTAGGCAACCCCTTCCTCGCAGCCTTCTCCGCGAATGTCCACGCAAGCCCCTCGTCCCTCTCGAACGCGCCCTCTGCTCCGCACAGGAACCACTTGCTGAGCGCCATGTCCGCTTCCACCTCGCCCTGCTGGCTCGCCAGGCTGTAGTACTGCACGCTGAGGAGTGCGTCGAATGGAAACGGGGGTTGCGCGAACTCGTATGCGTGGCCTAGTTTGTACTGCGCGGGGGCAAAGTTCAAAAATGCCGCGCGCTCGAGGTGTTTGCGCGCCTCGGCGGTGGGAGAGGAGCCGGGCGGGATGCACGGTGTAAACAGGGCGGGCGGGATCTCGACGTGGGAGAATTCGTTGAGCAGCAGGAGGCCGTATACATAGGCAGGCTGGGGAACGTCAATTGATGCGAGCGCCGCGGCGCGATGGAGAAGGGGAAGCGCAGCTTCAGGATTGGGCGGAAGGCCAAGCTGGCCCATCAGGTGTGCCATTCCCATACGCTGTACATGGTGAGCAGGGAGAAAGCATCATCACCCAGCACTCACGTATATGCAACTCTCAACGCCCCTCTTCACACCACGCTCAAAACACTGCCGCGCGTGCTCAACGTCCTTGAAATTCTCGTAGTCTCGCCCGAGTCTGAACCATGCGGCATGATATCCGGCCTTGGCAGCCTGTTCACAGTGCCTGAAGCTGGTGCGCGGATCCTGGTAAACGACCTGCGGGAACGCGCCGCTCGACTCAAGTGTGGCAAGCAGGTACAGCGCCTCCGCGACGTACAGAGGTCTCTGACCGGCGCCGTGTGCATTGGCGATCTGGACGATTAGCGGCACAGCAGTGTCTGCGAGCCGCTGCAGCTCTGAATCGTCTATCCGGGCAGGTCCTGATGGTGGGTCCCCGCCAGCCGCTGTGTAATCGGGGTTGGTGAGCTGCTGCGCCCGTGTGACGAGCGAGAGGACGTCGCGGCACCACGCGACTTTCATAGCAGGGTCTCCCGGATGCTGCTGGACCGCAGGGAGTTGTGTGACGAGCGCGGGGATGGTGGGCAGAGGCGCAGTGAGAGAGGCAGGCGCCGCGGTGTTCACGGGTTGCTGTGGTGCGGGAACGGGTGGGCCGTAGGTCGAGTATACTGAGGTCGATCGAGGCGGATGTTGATGAGGGTGCGGTGGGGGCTCGGAGAATGACATGTTCGCGAACTGGTTATGGAGTACATCCGTGTTATAGTGGCCGTTTTGGTGAAGATGTGGCATAGGAGGGGCGGGAGCGACCTGCGTTGCCCATGGACTCCATTCGCCGGCGGGCTGGTGGGGACTGGGCCCACGACTGTGAGACCGACTGCTATGAGGCTGTGGCATGACGAAGCCAGGCGCAGGGTTGTAGGGTGCGGGCGAGCGGCCCCGGGAATATGTGCCATTAGGTGGGGCGTACACTAGCTGTTCGTCGAGAGTACGAGCCATCTATACAAGGCGGTCAGCTAACCTGAAACAAACATATAAATTGATGGATGCAATAAAGATCAAAGTGGAGGCAAAGATGTCAAGCTTGCGGTCAAGGCGGGGAGCATCGCCCGCCCATCGACAGTGCCGCCTGCTGACACCATCATGTTAGAGTGACAGGCCACATGGGCAGTTGCGACAATGGACTTGTGGAAATTGTTTCATGCACGAATATATAGACTGCGGCCGACAGCCAAACGCAAATCCGGACATACAAACGAAGCAAAGCATCTACGGCGCAAGGACGGCGGCGACGGCCATAGTCGGTTGTCCGGCGATCGCGGATCTCGAGGACGACAGCGTCATTTGCGGAGATTGCGAACGGTAGGGAGGCTCGCGGCGAGCTATGTTCGAGGGAACACGGTAGGTGTGGTGGGCAACTGCGCGGGTAAAGGGACGAGAAGTTCGAGCCCAGTGTGGATCTCACCACGGTGCAGAGTATGATCTGACTGGTGGACGGGATAGGCAGCAGCCGACCAGGCTACATGCGACGCGGTAAGACGGCCAGCCAGCCCGGTCGAGGCAGAAGAAAAGCCCTTGAGGCTTGAAGACTCAGCAAGCGGGGGTGACCACGTCCCCCAAACGATCGCCGCGCATTACGCCTCGCAGCAAGAACCATCATGGACAATGTCTCGCACCTGAGACTGGGAGGATAAGTGATCATGCACGGGTGATGGCTGAGTGGTCATGAGGGGTGCGAGCAGTAGGAGGCTCCCGCGGAAAAGCGATAGTGGTAAGACCACTGGGTGGCTTTTATGGGATGGACATCGGGGCAGAGCCAAGTGACGAGGGTGAGAACAAGTACCGAAATGAGACGCACGTTTGCTGGCAGATCTGGCTGCAGTTTGTGTGGGCGGGGCGCCACTAGTGGGTCCTCCAAGTGTGGGAGGGACTGTTGTTGGGCCGGGTCGAAGCCCGGGGGGAGAGGCGGAACGGGAGGGGGGCCAGGTGCGAGGGAGTCGTTGATGTAGTCGTCGTCGTAGTTGCTGAATGGACGAGGGGGGACAGGAGGGGCAGCCATGGTGGACGGACAGAGCAAACTGGTCAGAATCCCGCGCTCTCGCTAATAATATTTTTGGGCGTCTGTTTGAACCAACAGTGCCCCAGCATGATGGTTAGGGTTCCCCTCCACCGCCTCGCCAGCCTTCAAAGCTTCAAGGCTTCGCTCGCCTTCTCCTTCATGCCGCCCCCCGTCCCCGTCCCCTGCTTTGCTCGCGACCCTTTGCTCGCAGCCCTTTGCTCATGCTGTCGACGGCGCTCCCCCCATTTGTCATCGTGCCGTATCGCCGTCTTCATCTCAATTGGCATCCATCATGATCTACACTGCGGCGGGGGTATGCCCTCACCAGTCACAGCGGAATCCGAACAGTTAACGCCGCGCAGCATCCTAAGCCACAGCTTGCTGCGCTTCGAGTACCCATGTACGCGACCCTTCTTTCTCCATCGATATTAGTTTCTAACACTTGGTGACTAGTCAGTTACATGCGGCAGATGGTTCGCTCTGTCATTCATCGAGTCAGCCAGCACTGTCGAGTCATCCATCACCTCTGCTGTTCCTTGTGACGTGGCACTCGGTGTTTACCTCACTTCGATTAGCGTCTCCAGGATCAACCTAGCTCAATTGCTATGATATTGATCCTCTGCGCATGCGCCGCTTTGTAGTTACTAGCGACCTAGGTTCCATTTTCACGGGCCATCATATATAAACTCATCTGCGTTTTGTATCGGTCGCAGGAGGCGATGTCGACTTCCGTCTGTGCGCGCATGTCTCCAACTGACAGCCGCTGCGCCCATACTGTCAGTGTGGTCGTGCACTAGGTAGCGTGTTGGCAACCGTCGCAAGCACAGGCTCCCCTCTTGGCTCGCCAGGCCTGAGTTTCCATGTCAACCGTGAACACGGGTTCTTCGTACGTCCACTTCACCGAGCCTGCTCTCGCTTTCTCGCTCACTGTCCATCCCTCTTTCCGCTCCTGTTCCTGTCGCCAAGCCCTCTCGCGTACCCGCGACACTGTTTGCTAGATCTCTGTGGTACTTACAGGTGTGTCTCCCAAGTCTTCTCGAGATAATGGCATCAGGGACTGTAATAGAACACGCGCGAGCTCGCTGCCGCCCGGTGCGCAAGGCACCAAACCTCCCACCACAGCCAGATTTCGCGCGCATCGTCCCACGTGACCCTCCCTGATATATCCCAACTGAGATCTCCCTACGCTCGGGACCGACTTTGAGCGTATATGTTAGCCTTGTTCAATGGATAACCGGCCCGCCTGTACCCAAGACAATGGCCAGCCCCGACCATGCGGTCACTACGCAGTGTCTCTGTCCTGCCTGTCCCAGTCGCCAGCTCTGGCACCAATATGCACACCGCTTTCCCCATAACCCTGCTCTCCCTAGTCCCTCTCGCGCCTGCGTTCCCGGTACCACGTTCCGCTGCGCTCGACACGACTGTGTATTGTGGCCAATGGGACACCGTCGCGACAGGCAATTACATCCTGAATCTTGACCAGTGGGGTATCTCCAATGCGACTGGCTCAGACTGCACACAGCTTGCGAGCCTCAGCGGCAATACAATCGCGTGGACCGCGACCTGGAGCTGGAGTGGAGGAAGCGGCGTGAAGACGTTCACCAACATCGAGTTGACGGAAGGGATTAACGTGCAACTCAGCGCGATCGACTCTATTCAGGTGTGCTCAACGCCATATCTCTGGCGGTTGCTGAGATGTTGCTCTAACGCTCACGGCTTCGGTGGCGGAAGTCGACATGGACGTGGGTGCAGTTCGGCTCGGGCACGATTGTTTCCGACGTTGCATACGATCTGTTCACTTCGTGCGTGCCTTACCGTCGGTTTCTGTCCACATAGACGTGTTGAGCATCTCACTTGGCTACAGAGCGACTTCTGGTGGCTCTTCCCAGAACTATTGGGAGATAATGATCTGGCTCGCAAACTACAACGCAGGGCCGATATTGTACAACTACGACTTGTTGGGCAACCCCGTTCCCGTTGCTGGTGGCCTGTTCATTGCCGGGCACACATGGTGCGTTCCATCCCCATGACCTCCCCTCGTCCTCAACTAGTCACTTGTCTGCCTCTGCTTGTATGTTCTTGATGACAAATTTAACACCCACACCTGCGCCCCCAGGAATTTGTATTACGGCTCGAACGGCTACAATTACGTGTACTCCTTCCTGCCTGCGAGCAGCACAATCCTGAGCTTCTCGGGCGACGTGAACCTTTTCCTGAAGTATCTCACGTCGGAGCAATCGTTACCGAGCGTCCAATACCTCACGACGTTCGAGGCTGGTACGGAGGATACCAGTGGGAGTGACGTGACATTCACCACGAGCGCTTACTCAGCGGTCATTGCGTCTTGAACCAGGGGGGGACACGGGTAATGAACGTGAGATGGTGCAGTGTTTAGAGTGCTATTGCATGATTTTCCGGAGATAGGAGAAGCATCACTGATGAGGTGCGGTATGCCGTGCCTGCGAGAACCAGTTTGCGCGCGGCCGCCACCATTGAAGCGAAGCATTGACAGGCATGACGAATTCTGCTCGTGTTCACTCTTCGATAACTGCAGGTTATACATCACCTCCTTCGCCATCGACTTCAAAGTCCCAGGCCGTGCATACAATGCACCTACATCATCTACAAGCGAGAACTTGTCGGAGCACAAGACCTTGTGTTCGGTGGGCTGGCTGCTGAGCAAAGCCAGGTGCATGTTGAATGATTGGGTAGCTTGGGACACACACCAGGCTCCTAGAACCATCTGTTGCTACAGTGTTCATGTTCCTACATAAGAAATACCCAGTACACTCTTGACTACATCATGTGACTGCCTTTTTCAGCACTAACACAATCTTGAATGAGCCCACATCAATAAATTGGGCAATTTCTGAGCATCTGAGCGACCTCTCAGAGCATCAGACAGCTCAGGATTCATGTAGTATTAATTAGTGTTCAGTATAACAATATATTCTCTTAGATTGTTTTTTAATGTCCTGAGATGTCTGAGGATCCTATCTGATGAAGTTACATTGCAAACATTGGAGGTCATGAGGGCTGATCAACTGTAGTGATCTGAAGCAATCTGAGTGCCCCTGAAATCTCTGATAGCACTGTCAGACAGATTTCATGTTTTCCTGATATGTACCTGTCTCATGAAAAGATTTGCTGATGGACAAGTATTTTATTAGCTAGTAATGTTTGTATGTACTGCATGTGTTTGCCTCCCCGCCCCGAGGACGAGACAAACCGCTGTCGAACCCCTATTGATTTTTGGTGCTCACATTCGTAAGCAGTGCTTCATCAACATGTATTTAAGGTGGAGGATTGCCCTAGGATATGGGTAGTGCAATCCGGGAGACGGGGCTCCTTCCTGCGCGTGACTCCATGCTCTATACAGCTGGGATTCATACCTTAAGGCGCGCGGACCCGTCGACACTCGCACTCATACTCACTAATAACGATGTCCCCTCCCCCGATACAGACCCAGCGCGCCGTTAAGTGGTATCCACCTGCATACGACATTCGCGTAGGGACCGTCGGCATGCCCGAGTAAGCACTCAGGTCATCATACAACTCATGTCACTATGCGACACTTGATATCAATAGAATTATTGAACCGGACGACGCAATTGTCAAGATCAAGGCAAGTGTCCTGCTGCCACAGTTGCACCAAAGTCGCATGCCCCTCACTGTCACCCTAGCTCAGCGGTTTGTGCGGAAGTGATCTTCATATATACCGAGGGCACGAAGACGTCGATGTTGAGTGAGTGAGCCGTTACCTGGTATTTACTAGTCGGAGAACACAATTGCAACACCGCCTAGACTTATTTGTGGGCACGAATTGGTCGGCGAAGTCGTCGCCCTGGGCTCCAGTTTCCACTCAGGAGCCACAGGTAGGCCCGAGCTGTATTCCACTCTGAAGATCGGCGACAAAGTCGTCTCTCCCTTCACTGTATCTTGCGGTGAGTGCCAGTGAGTCTCCCTGTCACTGACAATTATTTCTCTCACTCCCACTCACTCCCAGCTTCTGCCGAGTCGGATTTACCTGTCGGTGCATCCACTCTAGGCTCTTTGGTATCCCGAGCCTCCCAGGCGGTCAAGCCCAATACGCACGGATCCCCAAGGCTGGCGGGACGCTCTTTAGCATGACATCCCTAGCACAAACAAATCCGAGTGCTACGGAAATAGCGGACAGCTCTCTGCTCCTACTCGCTGACATCCTCCCGACCGGTGCCTTCGCGGCTCTACAGGCCATCCAGCACCCTAAGATGGCGCCGATGCTCACAGGATCGTCCTATCCGTCAAGCTCGTTCGTTCCCGATGGCTCGATCATTACGGCTGCAGCCAGGAGCGCCAAGCCCCTGGACGATGACGATCGCGCGTTGACCATTGCCGTCGTCGGTCTTGGGCCGGTTGGAGTAGTACGGCATATCCCATTCTCTGGCACTGTCACCCTCTGATCCATCTTTAGTGCGCCACCGTGAGCTTGTTACACATGTTCGAGAACATACCTGCCCAAAAAGACATCAAACTCCGCGTCGTGGCAATCGACCCGAACGAGTCGAGGCGAAGAAAGATGGAAGCAGTCTTCACCAAGATCAGCGAAGAGGACAAGGGGTTGTGTACCTTCGTTGTGGCGTCCATCGATGAGGGCAAGGACCTCGTCAAGCACTGGACGGGTGACGCAGGCTGCAACGCTATCCTCGAGGTGAGGAAATTCTCCACCTCACGCTGGCGCTAATCCAATCCTGAGACTGGGCTGCAGGCCGTCGGGAACAACGGCGCACTCACGCTTGCCTATGAGCTTGTCCGTCCGTTCGGATTAATCAGTTCCGTCGGAGTGCACCAGGGGCCCCCGTTGCCGTTCACCGGGCGCGACGTGTACAACAAGAATGTGTCGTTCGACTTTGGACGCTGTCCTGTGCGTGCGATTTTCCCGCTTGCGCTGGGGATCCTCCTGAAGCGGCAGGATGTGTTCGGGGGTATTGGGGATGAGGCGAGCCTGATCGAGAGGATCGTTGGGCTGGACGAGGCAGCCGAGAGGTATGAGCTGTTCGATAAGGGGAAATGTGGCAAGATTCTCTTTGACCCGTGGATTTAACAGCTTATGGGAAATCTAATAGCTTTGACATTACCAGCGACACATAATGAGCCGGGCAGTAGATTACCAGCCACTATCAGAACAAGTGTGCTGCCTGGTATGGTAACCTCCGGTGCACTCTTAATGCAGTGACGGTGTAGCCTGAAGTGTGGAGTCTACTGAGAAAAACACGAGAGCAGTACGATTTGCAGGGTCGAATAACATGGAGCATTGCACTAGCAACCAGACAAAGCGGGAAGCACAATTAAGTATATAATGAATGTCGTTGTAGCCCAAAACTTGGTAGGGCAAAAGTAGGTTGTCAACTCGTACACAGGGTATGACTGCAGAATATAATATAAACTAAGGTATGAAGTCACCTCATCATGCGGTGGTGTCGAACATTATACAGTATGTTCTCCAATGTGCGCGTTACAAATCCGAACCAACAGCATCCACTACGTAGAGGACCTGTTGCGGTCTGACGAACAGCCCTCTCGACTCCGAGTTCGAGACGTCCGAGACAGCAGGAGAAACGCTGCGCAGTCTCTTCGCTCGGTCGATGCTGAGCTGATCCCCTTCTCGCTTCAAAGTACTTTTTCCGCTGCTCGACCAGTCAATTCGACGACGTCTTGCTGCGCGATCGTCGTCGTAATCCCAGTCATTTGCAGTGCCAATATCGAAATACCGGATGCCTCCCCAGGTACCATCGTGCCATGCACGACCCTCGAGCTTCTCGCCTGGCCATGTATCATTCATTGGCACCTCCACACCAACCCACGGCCCTAGCTCACCCTCGACCTCGCCAATGTAGCGTGCATATGCGCGGAACCGCGCTTTCTTTGATGAGATGATACATGGGATGCCAATGTCCAGTGTTGCACCACGTGGCAGTGCAGGAGCTGGAGGCTCTTTGATCGTGTCGGAAGAGCTCTTGCGTTTGAGAGACTCCCTCAGTGTTGAGGCACTGGAAACGACGCTTGCCTGCTGCTCATGCACGGACACTGTGCTGGCTCTGCCCTTGCCCTTCAGAGCGTCGGGGCTGTCCTTGGATCCTGTAGAGACCGAGCGCAACGACGGCGCCCTCGATGACTGCCTCGAGATGGCCCGTCTAGATGCGCCCGGCGACATAGAAGCGGCCGAGCGCGCAGATGCCGATGACACGGTTCGTTTTGCTATCGGACTCGTCCTCGCATCGAGAGGTGAAGGCGGGGTCCGTTTCCTGACCGGCGTAGCAGGCTTCGAAGCCATCGACGGCGCTCTCGATCTGGTTATGCGAGGGACGGACGTAGTGGTCTTCGAAGTACCGGTCGTTCGCACACTGAGATTAGAAACTGCCGAAGCGGTAGATCCGCGACGACTGCGACTAGCTGTCGTGGGTGTGACATCTGTTTTTGCAGTCTCGAATGCGGTCGAACCGTTACTTGTTGTGTTCGACATTGTAGATGGGGGTCGGCTCGAGAGCGCAGATGACGGTCGAAGAGATGATAGCCCAACAGGAGACACTTTGCGGATCGTTGAGGCATTTGACTTGACGGAAGCTGCACTCGACCGCACCCTCGAGGCACGATCACTCGACAGGAGGCTACTAGAGACGTTCCGACGGCCGGGGACGGGTGAGAGGTTCGCTCGGCCAGGAGAGACAGGCGAAGTAGCACCGTTCGACGCAGTCCCAGACCGCACAGATGGCGGACTTGTTACATTGCCAGGAGTAAGCTTCGAGTCAGGACGAACGGTGGATAGGGCAACACGCCGCGTGGTCGTAACGGTACTCGTCCTTGAGGCAGTGGAGAGTGTGCTCTTCGCCACTGATCGGACAGATGTGTTGGAAGGCTTGTTAGACTCGGGTTCCTTTGTAGCATTACTGCGGCTAATACCTGTCCGGAGTGAATGCATACTGCCTGTTTCATCCTCTGCTTTGGCGGCACTGATACGAGGGCCGGTCTTGCCAGTGCCTCTGGGCGATGTAGACTGAGTAACAGGACCATACAGGTCCTCCACAGCAAGCTCTAGTTCTGTATAGAGTAGATGAACTGGGAACACAGCATAACATTCGTGCACAAACATACCAGCAGCTATCTCCTTTGCAGCCCATGGCTCAAGACAATTGAAACCACCTTCTTGCTTAATATTGAGATAACGCCGTCGGAGCCAACGAAGGATGTCCACGCGAGTCTGCTCGACGGAGACGCGGACGTGAGACGTTGCGGACAGCCTTGCCTGGTCTGGTTCCGTTGGGTGAGGTCGGAGAAGTACAGAGGAAACAAGTGTCTGCATGAAGAGGCAAGTTTTAGACGGTCGAATAGATATAAGGGGAATGGTACCTGGTAGAGGGCAGCAGCGTTCTTCTCGTTTAATCCCCTCCTAATAGACTCCATTATCCACTCTACCCTCTCGCCGTCCTCGAAACGCACACCATCAGACTCCATGATGTCGAGCCAGTCTGACTGTTCAAAGCACTGGTCGGCTTGCAAGCACAATACTTCGTCGATAACCTTACGAGAGGCCAAAACCATATCCTTCACAAGATCCGACCAGCTATCGATCACTGTGCTGAGTTTAGCGAGGGCCGCATGTGACGCAAACAGGAGAGGGAAAACGTTCATTGGTGTCGTCCTCTTCGCTACGCCCAGACGAATCGCATCGCGTGTCTTCTGCGGGAGGTGAGCGAACTCCGACGTGCACCAGCCCTCGCCGAACAGTCCGACGAGGGCGCGCCTCGCACCGCGTTCAAGATGAGGGTTTTTCACATCGTCCATGATGGCAAACTCAAGTACCCTCGGAGCACGTCGAGAGCATTGTCGGCAGCGACACCCGCCCGTGCCCCACTTCCCGCCAGTAGCTGCTTCGTACTCGGAGAACTCCAAGAATGCATGGAAGAGCCCATGCATCATCTCTTGGACGATGCGGGCCTGAATCTCGTCGTATAGAGTGTCGATTGAGAGGTACGAGGCCGAGCGCATGACATGGAAAGCGGTATCGAGGTCATAGGTGCGGTTCGAGAACGCGAGAGTCCCGGTGTACATGAAACCAAGCGTGAAGTGAAACGAGGCTGGGGTGAAGGGAGGGTGTGGCAGCTTTAGAACGAGTGGTTCAGTGCCACCAGGTTTGAGTGAGTCGGCCCAGTCAATGAGCTGCGTGCGGAAGTACGGCGAACGCGAGACCAGGATGAAGCGGTGCGACGAGAAGATGGCTGTAGACTCCTCATGGTTCGTCGACGAGAAGATACCAGTGAGCGAGATACGGATATCCGAGTAGAGGCGAGAGCGCCACATAAATACAAGATCCTTGCGGAGCTTGTCAATCCTAGTGTCTTCTTCCTTGCCGTCCTCTGGTGACGCTGTGGAATCAAACAGAAACTCGAAGGCCTCACCAAAGCCCTTCCCAGTGTAGATATACTCGAGCTCATTGGAGAATAAAGTCGGATTGATAGCTACTGGGAGGCGGAGAATAGCACCAGTGCTAGCAGATGGGGAAGGCGACGGAGCGCGAAAGGGAGACGGAGAGCGAGAGATGGAAGTAGAGTCCACACCGAGTGAAAGAGAGAGAGCGGACTGGGCTGGAAGGGTGCCTGTGGGCGAAGACGAGTAGGGCAGAGGAGACACGGAATGGACAGGCTTGAATGAAAAGTAGCGTGCTTGAAAGCTGGGCGGTGCACGGGCGTACACGACGGCTAATGAATAGAGTAGGTGCCGAAATGCATCAGTTGGTCAACATCTCGGTTAAGGGCACACGAAATGAGAGGTTAATCGTGCGAGGTGCCCTGTATCTCCGTCGCGGCGAATCAGGACAGACGTCGCGAACACACGCGATGCTGGCGAGTAGATTATGCGTAGAGTGTGTGAGGTGCCCACTGGAATGAACAAATGCTCACAGAGCATAGACGGGCTGGAGCGATGCCCCGAACACGGATGCAGTGAATGCGGAGGCAAATACGGCGGAGGGACGATGATGATAGGGCACGGAAGCTCACCTTTGTGGCCCCAGACCTCGACTGCGCCTTGAAAGGTACTATCGTGCTCATCAAGAACCTCCCATACGACGTCAGGAAAGCGGTCTTTGGCGTGCATGAAGAGTGACTTCAGGTCATCCTGCCAGGCGGTGGTTGCATGACGGGTTGCTTCCTGGAGAGCGGGCGGAGCGATGGCGGACTTGGCCATGGCGAGGAGGAAGGAAGAGAAGTATAGGCAGACACGCAAGAGGCGGTGAGGCCAGAGCCCGAGGCCGGGCAAACGCGAAAGGGAGGAAGGGTATCGGGAAAAAGTGACTGCTCACGTTGCGCTGCGCCATGCGCGCCAGTTTGTTCTGCCAGCTTTCTCACCATCTCGTCGCACTCCCCGTCGTCCTCAACCTCACCAACATCGCAGAGACTTAAATAGCATCGCGAGGCATTAGTCGCCACCGCACAGCACCACAAGGTAATCGTTGGTCGCTTTCGACACTGTCTCCGTTGATGCCGCCAATGTGC
This sequence comes from Fomitopsis pulvina, assembly GCA_964035675.1. Classification (NCBI taxonomy): domain Eukaryota; kingdom Fungi; phylum Basidiomycota; class Agaricomycetes; order Polyporales; family Fomitopsidaceae; genus Fomitopsis; species Fomitopsis pulvina. Next base: position 1,843,251 of record OZ037967.1, on the reverse strand, counting down.
TGCTCTCTCGCGTGCGCACCTGGTGCGAGTACCTGACGATGTTGTCGTTGCAGTCGCGATAAGTTCACGATCCATTCCAAGGCTGTCCTCTGTCAGGATGTCGAGCTCAAGGGCGACATCACCATCGGCGCGGGCACCATCGTCCACCCCAAGGCGACCATCTATGCCTTTGCCGGCCCCATCGTCATCGGCGCAGGATGCATAATCGAGGAGGGTGTCATTCTCGTAAACCGGTGAGCACTTGTCTTTCACTCCGCAACTCCTACTCATGTCTTGCATTCAAGGCGCAAAGAGGTCATGCGAATAGGGGACGATAACCTCTTTGAGATAGGGTGTCGTGCGTCACCCACCTGCTCGTCTCTGTACACTCACCCCTAACGCAGACCATCACGCAGGCGTCGAGTGCCCCAGCATCGGCAACTTCAATGCCATCTCCGCCCGCGCGCGTGTTCATCACACCGTACGCGTTTCCTCTTTTTGCGTCATCGGCGCTGCTTGCCTCGTCGTCCCTACGGAAGACGAGATTCTCGACGAATACACCGTCATCTACGGACCCGCCCCAGAGCGACGGACCTGGAGTGGCCGTGGCAAGGTCCAAGAAGCGGACCTACGCAGGAAACATGCCGAATATTTAAAGGAGATGCTTCCCAAGTTCAATCGGCTAAGGAGAGGCGATGGAACGTGATTCATAGTCTTCTTGTGTATGTTTACCTTCCATGCCGGTTTTCTCCATCTCTTGCGTCCTGTGGCTGCTGTCGCACCCTTGCGGCGCTATTGGTAATGTCACGAGAATCAGTGTCTCGTATTGAATTCTGTATGATCTAGAACAGCACTATGGGTAACCTGACTCTAGTGGTGATAACTGGATTGATTGTAGGTTGGGTTTTCTTGCCTATTTAGGCAAGTGCGAAGATCACATAAGAATCAGATTAAAACAGCCCCTCCAGATAAATTAAGTTGGGTTAGATTGGGCTTCAGTTACCATATAGGGTAATAGACTATTACCATACAAGGAAATTGATGACCTTGGACATACTGTGGACACCTGTGCTAACTTTAGACTTCAGACTCTTATTTCTTCATAAAATCTGAAGCTTAGTTCTTCGAACTACTTTTGTTTCTCCACAAACCTAAAACTTTATTCTCTGGACCTCTATCTGAGGACATGTCATTTGGTATGATCTCTCTTGATATTGCCTTGATATTGCTGCAGTGCTTGATACATATTTTATCTCTTGCAACTTGTCTCATAAAATACAATAATATGTCTCAATCTATTGATACAGGTCTTCTTTCTTACAATACAAGTTTTACATCAGATTCCTGTACTTCACTTATTTACCTTTGTATTCAACTCTGGACTAGCACAGACTTTGTGTATATATATTAGTATTCCAGTAGCATAGTCTCTCAGTTTAGATATTTCATCCCTTTATTCTCCTTAGTTTTCCTGCACTTCTTTAATACTCAGTAATTTAAGCTTCTTCTAAACTTTTGTCTGCCTCTGAGATGTCTGATTTTAAATCATATTTCTTAAACCACATTTTTGTAAATAGTCTACTATCAACATTTAATATATAACTAATAATCAAATTTTTGAAATTATATTATCTGAGCTTACATTGCTGCTCTTTTACACAGGGTATTGAAGTAGACATTGAACATTATTAGTAAAAAAACACTATAAAACTGAACTGCCCTTACTCTTGAGAGGATTTCTACTATGATATTTTTGTTTTTTAAGTCTTACAAACACAAGAAAGGACTGAGGAAAAAGAACTGGCCTTATTTCTATTTCTAAGAGGATCTCTGCTGCAACATTCATTTTCTTTGAATTTTATGAATAAAAAAGAAAGCTAAGAAAGGAAAATATGCTTTAGCAAGGCTCCTGCACTTTTACTAACTTAATGCAATGCAGACAGAGCTTATTGTTACTGTGATTATCTGGCACAAGATGTAAAACATCATAGCTCAGTTTTAAGCTTAAAGTGCACCATATTCTTATTACTAAAATGGAAAATATTAAACTGTGTGCATAAGAATATTCTTTATTGGCCATTGAGCAACATTAAAATGAATGTGTATATGGAGCATGGCTGGTGTTAATTTGAAACTGCCCACAATTTGAAAATAATCAATATAGCACTAATTATGCTGACTGTACAATCAGTCACAAAAGACACAGCACTGATGCTTTCAACTGACAGCTACTATTAGTGAGTAATTTCTTTAATCATAATAATTAAATGTTAAGGCAGCAGCACACATCTGCATATCTATCAGTAGTTTAGCCTACTTGGCAGATTTCTACTTCATTGCACTATACTGCTGTTTCTCAATCTTAAAACAACTTTTAAATAATTAGCTCATGGTGCTTTATTTAATGACAAAAAATTAAAAAACCATTTGGCTGTTTTGTATATTTTGACTGTAAGATACTGTGTAAAAATACAGTGATTAATTGACACAGCAGTGCTTTATAAAGCACTGGATATTTCTCAAGTTAACTGTATTAACCTTTAATACCTCAATTATACTTTATTTAGCATGCCTGATTATATAATAAGAAATGAAACATGCTGCCTTCAAGACTATTCAACTGGCCTTGTAGCCTATTAATAACACTAAAAAGCATGCTATGCTGAGAAGCACAAGAATAATATAGTAAAGCTGACACTACACATTAAAGCAATAACAAAGGCACATTGTGATCACAAGTGTGAACTTAACAAATATCACTATTGTGTATCTTTTATACTGCTATATAAATAAAGAACTTGTTTCCACTCTTTCTTTAAAAAGATGGGCTATTTAAATAATAGCATAGCATATTTATATTGTGTGCTATATTTCTCCTTTATATTTATGTATTACTGGTGTTACGATGCTATGCAAAAGCACCAGTGACAACAACCCAACCTATGATGAGGAAGGGGTCTGAGTTGTCAAATTTGGATCTATCTGCAGTGACAGCCCTTCAGTAGACATTGAGGTTGCTGCTGCTCAGTTCTACTGAGGGGGTGATAAAAGAGATTGAGCTTGGGGCTACTCCTAAGCAAACTACACTACTATATATACAGGAACACACTCTGCATCACCCTCAGTGTCCTACAGATCACTGAGGCTAGTCACTGTGGGTCAAGCCCACCCCTCTGGGCACAGAATTGAACAAATGAACACCTTCTAGGAGTCAGACAAGCTCTGCACTTTCTCCGGAAGGGAGAATGTGAGCTAGAAGGAAGGTTAAGCACTTAATCGCTCTGCTCAGATGAGATGCGGACAGCTATGATTCAATGGCAAACTATCATCTACAAAATAGAGCACAGCAGAAGGTGACTGGATTCTGCCACCTCACCCTTACCACCCAACTCTCCCCGCTCCGGAGGAACAATCTCTCTCACTTGATCAAATACAAGTCATGCTGCAAGCCCCAAGCGTGGGTCATGGAACAAAACACCTTTGAACAGCTGGTGATGGACAGACTGGAGGCAAGAGTTCACAGCAACAAGCCCTTCACTGAGACAAGCTATCTCCAGACAGAGGAGACTAAACGAGTTGTGGAACTTGTGCCAGGTGGAAGTTAATTGCTCAGAGAACTCCTCCCAGCCATTGGTTGACACCTGGAGAGAAGACAAGAAGAGTGACAGGTCTTCATAAAGAATGGGGAGAAGAGGACCACCAAGGTTAGCAGCTTTTTGCTTGACTTGAATGTGCTTGGGAGACCAGGCAATCACCGGGTAAGGGACACCAGCTCCTTCTGGTGCAGGAGGGAGCATCTAAAAGACAGTGTCAAGGTACATGATAGTATTATTAACTGGAGGGAAGGCATGAGGGGAGGGGACGATGATGTTGCTGTGTGCGAAGGCATAGGCATGAGAGTCAAAAAGTATGCACTGCGAAAGAAAGTGTGAGGGAGCGGAGACAGGGAACTGACAAGGGGACGATGCATGATCATCCACCTAAGGCTGTGGGCTCACGCAAGCCACTCACTGGGGTTGGCTAGGACCAGAGATAGCTCGAACTTGCATTTGTAGTAAACCATCTCAAGGAGGCAGAAGAACCACAGTGAGTAACTGGTGGCGTATGGGTTCAGTCTGCGTTGAGACATCAGGGGAGTGGGGAATGAAAGAGAGAGTTGCGGAGGGGAAAGAACCAGCAGTCGAGAAGGAGCAAAAGAGGCCCGGAAGATGTTGGAAGAGAATAAAGGGACTTGGAAGGAAGAGGAAGAGGTAACAGGGGACAACAGGAAGGGGCCTGAAGAGGAGGAATGGAAGGGGGGCATAGGCAATGCATGGAAAAGGGGAGAGGAAGGAGGATAAGAACCGGAGGGGAGAAACTAAGAAGGGGGAGCTACTATGTAGCTACATTCATGAGTCTGAGTCTGCACCTCGCACCCTGAGTAGAGATTGAGTACTGTGTACTCCCCGGGATATACCACAGCTACCATTAATTTTTTTGATCACCCTCCTTGCTTGCCTGCTGCGCTTCCTTCTAGAAAAAGACCGCTCCCACAATTTTGACATCGCATACCTTTGACATTGACCCATTGGTTTCTGTCTACCTGCCTACCCCTTTGCTCTCATCATCATCTAGCAAGTACATTCCCTCTGGTAATGTCTAACACCTAGAGACTCACAAGCATCACACCGCCTACATAGCTATACACATCAGTAGCATAGCCCACACCTCTCTCATCCCTGTATCATCCCTCCAGTCCTCTAAGTCCATCAAGGGGGGACAGGGGAGATGTGCAACTCCCAGTCTCTTCATCAAGTACAAGGTTTTGGCCATACTTCACCTCAGTGTATAGTAAAGATGAATAGAGTGATAGGAATGAAAGTTAAAATCAACAGGCATTGAGATGTCAAAGAAGAATAGAAGGTGTTACAAGATGCTCAGTTTGTTTAATACAGAACTCTTAGTACAGCAACATTATGATATAGCACAGAGCGCACTGACATTTTCTTTTTTATTTCTTAGTCATACTCAAGATGTCCACCTACATCTTTGGCTTGTATCTTCTATGGAGGTGGCCACTCAAGGACATCAGCGCACAGCATAGAGTCATTCTATGATCTATCATTTATAGTATGCTCTTCTCTTCTCTTTCATTTGATTATCTTTTTCTTCACCTCTTTCCTTCTACTTTATAATCATGCATTCTTCCCCATCTTTGATGTACTTTTTATTTATCATTCTTCTCCTCTTTTGTCTTTCTATTTATCCTTACTATATGCCGAACCCTTCACACGATGGTGAAGGTAGGCCGATCATGTGATTGGCTGATTGCTAAAGGCTGGAGACAGGAAACCCTCTCAGTTTGTAGAACACAGAAAACTAGAGACAATGACAAGTAACGGTATGCTGCCTCCGTGGTACTTGTAGTTAGAACTAGGGATGTCTGCGACACCTTCAGCAGCTGGTTAATAGAGTACTAGTGGACTCTGCATGTATAAAAGCAGTAGTGGACTAGGTTGGGCCCTAAGCTCGATCTGACTATCATTTGGCTCGATAGGTCAGCAGTGTGAGAACTCGACAGGGACTTAGCCCTCATTATTAGATAAGAACCTTTGATCGGCACCCAGGTCTCCTTTCCTTGCCACCTTCAGACCCCTCCTTGCTGAGTATTAGTGCCTCATTGCTGGCGCTAACTTCGAGTGTTGTAGCAGAAGGTGACATGGCCATGATAGAAGTGTGATAAATAAAGGAAGAGAAGTAAAAGAAGCTATAATGTAGTGTGAGATGAAGGAAAAGCAATGAGTTATCCCCAAGGTGTATACAGATGTCCTTGAACATCCCATCTCAATATAGTACAGATCAGAGATTGAAGAGGGTCAACCACTGATTAGTAAGTAGGAAGAAAATGAATGAGTAAGTGAAAGAAAGTGATGACATGGGTTAAATGAGTAAGGTAGAGCATACATATCATGTGATGCAAGAAATAAATGTCTGTCATCAAAACAATGTCAATAAATATACATGGAGTGCCATTATCCTTGAAAAGAAAAAGTGGTCTGTGCACAGATGGCCTAAGGTCCATTGTAACAACTGGTCACAGTAACACACAACTTTGAACATTCAGCTATACATACAAGTATTACATATATAAGCTCAATATAGTCAGAAATCAAGTACAATTAAGTTTTGATTATTAACTGGAGGTACAGTGAGCAGAGAAGTAGAGATAAGTATGTCAGCACAGCAGCACCAACCATGATTTCTCTAAGTTCAGAAGTTGCAGTAGACACAAGAATGATACTTTTTACTAGCTTCAATCAAAGTGAATCCAGCATGTGATTTCTGAGACTTCAGTCTCATTAGAAAGTTCTACCTCTCTAGCTAGTTCAAAAACATTGGTAAGCTGATCAAAGCAGGATATACACTTCACAACGGATGCTAGCTGCTTTGCAGATTTTGGCATCATTCTTTTATACTAAATGCTTTATTATATATACACTATATATATATTATATATTATATTATTGGAGCCTTACTGTAGATGAAGGGAAGTCACCAGTACTGAGTGACACTACATTGTGATGCTTGCGAATCTCTGAGTGTCAGACATTACTGGAGGGAATATACTTGCCTGATGTTGATGAGAGCAAAGAAGTAGGTGGATGAACAAAAACCAGCAGGTCAAAAGTAAAGGCACATGATGTTGACAAGGCAGCAGGAACTTCTTTTGAAGGGAAGCACAGTGAGCAAGCAAGGAGGATGGACAAAAAAAAAAAATTGTAGCAGTGATATATCTCAGGAAATATGCAGTACTCAAACTCAGCTCAGGGCATGAAGTGCAGACTTAGACTTATGAGTGTAACTACATGATAGCTTCCCCCCCATCAGTTCCTTCCCTTTGGCTTTGATCCTCCTCTCTGTTTCCCTTCTCATGCCTTGTTTACATCTCTCTTTCATTCCTCCTCTTCCAGCCCCTTTCAGTCATCCCCTATTATCCCTTTCTTTTTCCTCTGAGTGCCCTCCTTTTCTTTCTTTTTCTCCTAAACTCCTCCTGACTTCTGTTTTTTCCCTGCCCTAACTTTTTCTCTCTTCTCTCACTTTCCCAATGTTTCAACTGCATGGATCAAACCTATACATCACCAGTTATTCACTGCAGTTCTATCACTGATCTTGGCCAACTTTGACAAATGGCTTACATAAGCCCATGACCTTAATGAATGATCATATGTTGTCCCTCCTTTTTGATCCCTCATCTCTGCCCCTTTACACTTTCTTCCACAGCATATACTTTTTAACTTTTATGCTTGCACCTTTATGCATAGCAACATCACTATCTCTTCTCCTTATGCCTTCCCTCTGATCAATGATATGATTGTGTACCTTGATACTGCCTTTCAAACATTTTTTTCTACACCAGAAAAGGCTGGTGTTTTGTACCTTGTGATCATCTGGTTTCTTGAACATGTTTAGGTCAAACAGGAAGCTGCTAACTTCAGTGGTTCTCTTTTGTTTGTTGTCTATAAAGACCCATTGTTTTTCCTGTCCTTCCTTCAAGTGTTATCTAATGGCTAAAAAAAGTTGACAGAAGTCAATGGCCTTCTGCCACACTCTATATCATAGACCGTAGTTTGCTTATTAAAATGTAGCTGTCTATGTCTTATTTGTTGAGTCTATCAAGTGTAAGCTCAGTAATAAACCTGCAATCTTCTTTTTAGCTCATGCTTTTTTTTCTAAAGGAAGAGCAAAGCATATGTAACTCTCAAAAAGAACTGTTGGCCTTCCAGGGAATATTTGTTTACTCAATCTTAGATCTAAAGAGGTGAGGTTGGTCCACAACATCACTATTATTAATAGTAAATAAGTATGACCAAATATAATGACAAATCACCACCACATGTATGAGTTGTGTACTTCATTATTAACATTCTCAACATTTGTTGCTAAATGTGTTAGTGAGTCCTTCACTATTGGTTTAATTGAAGATGACACAATAAATAGTGTAAACAGGGCCTAAAGGGCTGCACAGCTCCCTTGCAGAAGAGCTGTAACAAGGCATGCACACTTAAAAGCTCTGTGTGCAAACAGTGCACTGGGATGTGAATCTGATCATAATTGGTTGGCTTTTACAGAGTTTACTTCTAGTAAACTTAGAGCAGAAGCTCAAATAAAATGAGTTAAAACCTACTACATTAAAAAAAATCAAAGTGCCTTAGCAAGGCTTGCCAGGAACACATGTGCCTTGCCCAGTAACATAAGCTGTTCTACTTACTAAGTTCAATTCAAACTTACAGTTTGCTGCTCTTTTTAAAGCCCTATAATACTAATAGTAAGCTACTAATATTCATAATAATCAAATAGCTAGCCTATCAAGATAGGCTACTATAAATATAGCCTAACATCATTTCAATGGTTATTTCAAAGTTTTTTGGCTTTATTGTGATTAATATACTGCTCACACATAAGTGCCAACCATGTAGCAATTTACTATGCAAGGCATATTAGTAATAAAGCTATTAAATTTACCTTGTTTCACTGGTTTTAATGTATCTCTAGCAATTTAATCATATCTCTAATAAGGAAGGGACATAAAATGAGCAGTGGCTTAAATGTCAAATAATAAACCATTTGATCTTCTTGAAGCATAAGCTATTCATATTACTTGAAATTGTTGTTCATATCACTTGAAATTGTTGTTTATATCCTTGAGCAAAGAACAATATAACAGATACTGCTAGAAAATATAATCTTGAGATACCACATCAAAAAAGTGGGCCTTAACTTTGAGCTTAAATTTTTTTGTGTTAAGTTGGCAGGCTACTTCTTGTAAAGATTTTTAAAATGTTCATCAGCTGTCACATTCATGTCAACTTCAAGCTTTGAACTCTTATCTCTAGCAATTCTAAAGCTCCAATTCTGACCTACCTTTAATCCTCCAGAACCCTGAAACTCTAACTTCTAGACCCCTATTAAGAACTCCCTCATTTGGTATGTATTTTCTCAATATGACTTTGATATGATGATATGATAGTGATACTTTTTATCTCCCTCAACTCATAAATTATGATACTTTCTTATTTATAATATATGTTTCACCACAGATTTTTGTACTTTGTTCATTATTTTTAAATACTATACCAACTTTAAACTAGCTCGAACTTCACATATATATACTGGTACTTCAGTAGCATAGTGTCTCAGTTTGGATATCTTGTTGCACTCATTATCTCATATTCACTCTTGTAACCTCTGTGCTCAATTTATTTAATTCTTTTACCTCTCTATCTGACTTCTGCTTTAAACTTTCTTTTTCTCTTATTTTTCTTTTAACTCTATCAACAGTCATCCTCCAGCCTCCACACTCTGCATGTTTAACCTTTTGTAAGTAGAGGACTTCGATGAGCTCTCTCAGGTTGTCCATAGCTCCATCAAAGCCATTTTATTTGCCTCCCTAGACTTAGAACTTCAGACTTTGGACTTTTCGCCGAACTCTTACATCCCTAAAGGCACACTCTTTAACATCAGCTCATTGATAAATAGTTCTGAGTCAATAAAGCCTGCTTAAAGTGTGATTTAGAGGCTTTTGTTTTAAGTTTTCCTTTTTTAAAAGAGATCAATGGTACTGCAGTTCTTGATAGTGGACTTTCATTCTGTGTTGAAAGGAAATATAGCTAAATTGACTAGCAGGTTCAATGTAGAGCACTAATTATCCAATAAAACATTAAGCATCTAGATGAATTAAATAATCAAGGTGAGAGAAGATATATATATATATAATAACATCAGTTACCCCTTCTGAATCCTTAGTTCACTTTTTAAACAGGTTAACAAATAGCCCTCTATGCTCTAAAAAAGGCTAATAACATATAATAAAGAGAATAAACTTTCTAAAATATCTGTCTATTACTATTTCCTTTGACCAAGGCTTAGTGACCTCAGCTTAGTACTTGGCTAGCTAAATATTTTGCTGCTTAAGATTAGGGGCCTTAAGCAGGCCTATGATGATTAGCTTAGCCTTTTGTTCAGGAGTATCTTTCAAATGAAGCACAGAAACATTGATGCTAAAGTGATAAAGCATAAATGCTAAAAAAGATGCTTATTTTACTTCAGCTGCTTAAAAAACTACTTGTCAGTTACTCCTAGAGTAGGTCATAAAAATGAATGACTGACTTTGATCATAGAATTTGACACCTCAGTATTCAGCCTTCTTTGTAATTTTCAAAAGATCATTATACTTTTGTTTGAGCCATTCAACAATACTAAAGGACTATCTACACCATTAAACTCAATTTTATTTTTAGCCTCCTTTGTAGATAGCACAAAAAAGGTTTTTGATAGCTGTCTTGTTAACCAAAATAATTAAGTAATTTTTAGCTACAAAGGGCTGTTTTCTATCTGCTTTCTAAAACTTAGCTTTCAATTAGCTGATATAACTGGCTTTGATAGGCCTCATGTTCATAAAATGTCTAATCACCTGAAGGTGTGAAAATAACTGAATGGTATTTTCAATAATTTTCTTGCTAGTGTGACTGATGTTTAGCTGAGCTATGCCCAGAAAAGGCCTTGCTGATGGTAGTCTTTACTTTGAAGGAGTAAGACTCATTGTTGGCTATATTAGAAATCCTCTTGGCTTGTCATCTTCAATTAGTTTTGATTTTTATTGGCCTATATACATAATCAACTTTTATATTAAGTCTTAATAACTCACAGAATATACCTTGACATCAATATATTTATTATCACTCTGTCAATGTCAAATAGTCAGTGAACTATTTTAACTCAAACCCCAGAGTAGTGTTATACTAGAGGTTCAGAGTCCTTAGCTTGTTTTTTTTTCTAATAAACCAAAGTTGAGTAGCCTATTCTATTGATTGAGTTTAATCTAAATATACAGTTTGCTTTTGGGTGCTGTTCTTGGAGCCTTGTGATATTAATAGTGAGCTGACAGCTATTATAATTAAGTAGTAGGTATTATTTAACCTTTAACTTTATTAAAATAATAGAGTTTGAGGACTATATATGTAAGTTGACAGTTTCATATGCCAATGTTGATTATTATAAAGACATCACAAACCCACCATTGTTTACTCTAGTAAACTTGTTCAATATGAAAAGCTTAGTGATTATTTGGCCTTTGATATATAATTATGTGATCATTCAATGTGCAGCTCAAGCTACATGTGGTTTATATCACTTATATTACATATCAAACATAAGAGAACTAATTATATAAAGTTAATTATATGTACTGTTTTTATCTTTACTTACATATATTTGTCTTTATATATCTGACTATAGTGACTTAATACCTTGTTATATTTCATATTATCAATACAAATTAAACAGACACTGTTAATATACAGCTATATTAATGATAGTGGAGTTATGCAGTTGCACACTCAGGGAAAAATTTAATATTAATAGCTATAGCTAGCTGATTCATGACAGTATATCTGTGTATTACAAGCAGTTGCAGGTGCTTATATGAGTTAGAAATTTACACCTAAATGTGCAATAGAGGGTGCTGTTATAACTGATCATAACCACACATTAACTAGCCAGCAGTACATTTATACTGAATATAAAGTGAGTCTATGCACTAGAAACTATATTAATTTTATAAGAACATATCACATTGATATCTTTGTTAGTAAGTTCACAGAAATAAAATGCTTCATATTAATAATAACTTAAGTATATGAGTCAGGATTTTTAATAGAATGCATACATTATCTTAGCTTGCATTATTATGGGCAGTTACTCTGCTGCACTACTTCAAGGGTATCTATGATAGTTTATAAAAACTATATAGACTTAATAAATTATTGAGTCTTAATAGTAAAAAATCATTCATTAGAACTGGATCTGATATTAAGTGTATCATTATTCAATCATTTAAGGTTTCTGTTACACTTATAAAGAGACTATTATTATAAGTTTAAGTTCAAGCTTATAATCTAAACCTTTCAATCACTATGCTTTCCCAAGTGCTTCTCAAATATACTCTATCTTCAGTCTTTTAAAGATCCACATGAGATAAATAAATTATTTTATCTGATTTAAGAAAGTGGTGGAGATATGGTAAGTTCTGTAAAAGGGTACTTTGTATTTAAGTCAACTATTGAGCTGAGACAGTCACTTTGAAATAGACATGAATGAAGTGTATGTATTGAGTGATCTTTCTAAGGATGTCATTGATCTTTTGAAGCTGTATAAACTAATCAAAAGACATCTATAGATTATAAGAGCTGCACTTACTAAAATGGTGTCATTAAGCATAATAATAAGGTTCTTAACTAAATTAAAGAAGTCCTTTTTTTTTTTTTTCTAATTTAGGCAAATGCAATGGAAGTTAAGTGAAATGGCCTAGTGGTCCAGTTTTGGCTGAGTTCAATAGGCACATCACCAGCCTTCATTTCATCTTTAAATGAAAAGCCTAAGTACTTCAAATTAGTGCACTGCATCAAAAAGCTAACAAGGGAATCTAAATTTTCTGTAATATTGTTTTGATCTCTCACTAATATGAGAGATTTAAGATGAGATAAAACAACAGCAGTGTTCCCTATCTCTACTGCTATATTGCTAGTAAGAAGAAGTCCAAGCATAATAAGTGTCAATTAAACCATGTCACTTTGCCAATACTGTGTAAAATTACAACTAAGCCTTACCTGAAGTGAAAATGATGGTGGTAAAAGTAAAAAAACATCAAAGACAAAGTGAAGATTTATATAGCATGTGGCCTATGGCATTTTTACATTTGTTTGTGGCTAAATCTACAATCAAATTTATGTGGCATGTGGTCTGTGGCATGTTAAATTTCTACATGTAACTAGTGTGGCTAACTACTTAATTAGAGATAGCTCTAGCTTTTTATTTAAACATAAGAGTTATGGGACCATTTTTGACATTCAGAGATTTTAAGGAGGGGTGTCTAATTTGATTAGACAGCCAAGTGTACTGTTTTAGACAGGGGCTAGTAAGAGAGACATATAGGAAGAGTAGCCATTAATAATGCCTGTACAGTGAGGCATGTGCTGTGTTTACAGTAAGTTACAAGGATAGGTGAAGATGACTAACATAGAGTGAATGAGCAAAGCTGAGTTAGCTAAGAGGAATTAAAAATTACCATTTAAGAGAGCTAATATAAGACATAATTAAGAATGCTCAGTGTTAGTTTATTTTAAAAAATGATGAATACACATGGCCTGCAGGCAATTTATGTGAATAAGAAGGTAGAAGCATGTGGTGCATGTTAAGAGGTAGATGTGCTAGCTTGCATTGGCAATGCTCATATAAAGGTGGCTGCTACATGTGGGGAAGTGCTCTAGAGCCAACAGTTATGAGCCATGTGGGCTGATGAGTGCAATTATTAAGAAAAGCACTGGCAAGTTTCACACATCTTAAGGGCAAACTTGACCTAACAGTGAATGCTACAGTAGAGGTATGCTTGCTTGTGTTGCTGCCTAGAATTATATGAACTAAGTGTAAGTCCCATAGCTTAAGACACTCTGATTTTTGTTCAATCATTATAGCTTAATATATATATATATATATATGTATACAAAGTACAAATATAGCTTTCAAATAAGAAAAAAATAACATTGATAAAGCAAAAGTCAAATCCAAGATTAAAAAGCACATGTAGGCTTCTTAAGATGCTGACACTCATGCATGAAAGTAAAAAAAGTCTAAAAAAAGTTTAAAAAACTGTGACTAAAAAAACAAACAGATGTTCTTATTTGAAGTCAGAATATTAAAAAACATAACAAAGTTTTGTTCATTTAGTAAATGCTTTAGAATGACTTAAACCATTTAACATTTAAAAAAGTAGTCCTTTGTTGATAATACTAGTCTTAATGATGTACTTTTAATATAAAAAATGCCATAAATATCTTTTTGGGTATTTTATGCCTACAGTCATAGATGATAATGTCCTTTCAATAAAAATGGGATCTATTTGCACATATACATTTGCTACATCTGTCAGCTCATACACTACATACACTAACTCATGCATAGCTTCTGCTAACTAATTCACTGCACATAGCCATTTTTAAAGCCTATATAATGAGACTTCTTTATGTCTTGTCTTCTCATTCAGTGAGCTTTTTTGTATTTGAGTAAGAGTAACTATTCTCTTCTATAATACTAATGCATTTGATCAGTTGTTCAAAGAAATGACCTTTTATATATCTATAAATTCTAAAAAAACTATTATATCTTCAAGTTCCAAAGGACCCTCAGCTTTGAGAGTAAATTATGTTTATGTGCTGATTAAAATCAGCTGTACAGTTTTGTCAAGATTGATGTCAAACATTTTAAACCCAAAATCTCTCTTATTAAGGGTACTGAGGATTTGCAGGCTGTCAAGCTAAAAAATATAAATTAAGACAAATCATTAAAGAGGAAACAACATGATACTTACAAATATCTGCACTTCTATAAAAAGTACTTTAAGATCATGGATAAATTCAAAATTAGTCAAACTTTAGAAGAGTTAAACAACAGACTTAAGTTTGATAATAAAAAAGAAAAAAACCACTGTTAAGATAGTTAAATTGATGAGCCCCAGAATATCTAACTAAGATTTCTCTACTAAATGGCAGGATGTTAATAGCAAGACCATAGCAGTCTATTAGTTTTAGCACTTAGTAAGTAAATCCCCATATTTGCAATGTATTTTAGTTTCCTGTTTTGCTTAATAAAAGTTTACTAAGAAAGAAAAGTTAGTTAAGGTCAGCTACATGAATTCTACTGAATATTAACAACATGTCAAAAGTCCTTATAAGAGCAAACTGTGGGAAGGACAGTGTAAGATAAAGCTAAGATTAAATACGATAATTTGAGGTATGATAAACTTCAGGTGAGGCTATTTTTGATATTTAAGGGGTTGTTTTTGAATGATTGTGCATTTAGAAACAAAATGTAAATGCTATTTTCAGGACATTTCAGATTTTGATATCTCATCACTGTCCAACATATCAACTCAGAGATGGAAGACACAATTTAAATGTCATTTCAGATCTTGCTAATGGCAGCATCATCAATCTTTCAAGCTTTATGAATGTTCTATATAATGACCAAGAAGGTAAAGAAGCTGACTCAATAGTCAATAAAGAAATAGTATCATCTAATTAAGAGAGGACTAAAATTGATATGTCCGAAGTTATGATGTAAGTTATAATTATAATTATTCACACTTAGGTTAATGATTAATTGATGCTAAAATAAGCTTGTGTCATTCAAGAACATCAACCCCCTTAAAGATAAAGCCCTAACATTGACTACATGCTTAAAAATCACTAAGTCTATAGTAAATAAATTCACCTTGATGTTTAAAAAGAGCTCTGAAGTTAATAACTCAAATAAGTAACATATCTCTTCTTATAGAGGGCAGGCTCTACTAATTAATGTTAATGCCAAGTTAAGAAATGTTTTTACATTAAATCTGTTTATGACTTTTAACACATACTCTCTTCAAGTTATAGGCCAAATAATGACATTAGTGTTTTTGCTAATGTCATTTATTATGAGGTGTGCCCTTAGAATTTTGACTTATTGGCTTGGAGTCTCCAAGATAAAGGAATCATTCTTAGTAACATATCACATGTTTTTTCCCCTGCTAAAAATGTAAAAGCTCTAAAGAACCAACCACTAGGATGAATGATCAATTTTTATGCAAAAGAAATACCTTTTTTAAATTAGAGTTTATTATTATTATTTTCAATATATAATGAACATTAGTTTATTGCAGTTTACATTCTTTTATCCACTTCATGATACTATTCATACAACTGCATTGCAAAGGGGTAATTCAATGAATAATAGACAGATCATTCATTAATGAGCTAGAAACATTATGCAGTTATATTATCCATGCTAACTCAATCTCATTCTTTAGATCCCTATATAAAAACACTATATTTGGTCTTTCTTTGTCTTACTTTGATATTCCTATGATGCTCCCCATCTCTTGTGACTCATCCCAGTATTTATAATATATATTCCAGCTTATTAATATAGATTGAACACAAGTTTTGCACCAGATGTCTGTACTTTGCTTATTGATATATCAACTTTAAATTAACATGAACTTTATATATATATATACTGGTACTTTAATAGTGTAGTCTCCCAGTTTAGATATTTCATTATTCATTCTCTTTGATCTTCCTGTACTTCTTCTTTTAACTTTTATTTGCCTTTACTTTAAATTCATTCTCAACTCTTCTTTGCCTTTCTCTTGAACACTACTTCTAGCTTTCTCTCAGCATCTGTCTGACCCTTTGTAAGTTGAAGACTCCAAACTTTAGTCTTTTCATTAGACTCCTGCATCTTAAAAGGCACTATAACTAGTTTTTCAATTACTAAATAGTTTAGTAATAAATGCCACTATATGTTTATCTGCTTGTGTGATCTTATATTTTAATCATACAGGGGGATAGAGTAGCATCTGAAATCCACCCTACAATGTCACTATGTATTAGATATGTTAAATTAGTCTATAATAAATGGGTATTTTGAATGTATCTAAACATATATGTTTCAAATAACATGTGCTATACTGTTTCAGAACTTCCTATAGCTGCGCATTGGGGCAAATGTTAAGGTCAGTATGACCGCTTCACCTCTCGTCTTAAAATTATTCTGGTGTGTCCCACATACTATAGAATGGTCTACCATCCTCTTGTTAAGGTTGGAATGACCACTTCACCTCTGACCTCAATATGGTCCTGGTGTGTCTCCCCTATTTTATCATGGTCTTTCATATTGTACAACACATCCCAGAATTTTCCCTACATTTTTCCTTATTTTTCTACCATCTTTACTAGTTCTGCATCCCCGGGAGTTGAACCCTTGACATTCTTGCCTCTTTGTTGATTTCGACTCTGAGGCTGTTTTGACTGTACAGTTTGGCTTCCTTACATAACCACATACTGTACACTGCGCCCCGAGTCGACCTCTGTCTCCATAGTCTTGACAGAGTTCAACTTAGGTGCGCATTCCTGTATTTCTCAATATATAGTCTTGACAGAGTTCGACTTAGGCCATTGTGACCACTCTGAGGCCTGCTGCAGCCAACAGGTTATGAGCCCTACGCTCTGACTGCCTCCAGACGTCCATCCCTGCCTGTCCAAACACTCTAGTCGACTTCCAGCCGTTTGCTGTTGCTCTACATCGCTCTAAAACGACTCTGGGACACTTGGCCCCTATCCAGCCCCTATTCCTCTTTCTCTCATTATCTCGGTGATCCCTGCGCCGTTTTTCACGCCCTTTCACCAGCTGCAAGCCCCTATCGAGTCTTTCCTCCTCCCATCATGGCTCCAGCCCCGGCTTCGTTCCCCAAGCTCTCCAGTCGCAATTACCAGCAATGGAGGCTCGACATGGAGGCCAGACTTCGCACTGTTGCTGCCCTGCGCATCACACTGGGCCAGGAGTCGAGGCCTGTCTTCACACCGCCTCTGGACGCCTCAGAACGCCGGGAACTCCGTGATTTCGACACCAGGAGGGACTTGGCTGCAGGGGAGATCTGGGCATGCATCGAGAGGGAGGAGCAGACCCATGTTGAGGCAGTCAGGGACGATCCAGAGAAGGTGTGGGCCGAGTTGGAGAGGGTACACATGCAGAAACGCCCCGGTACGCGTTTTAACACCTACAACGCCCTCCTGAGCCTCGCCAAGCTCGAGGACGAGCCCCTCACTTCCCTGTCAACCCGGGCAACACAGTTGAAGTCCGACATGAAGGCCCTTCGCCCTGCCAACTTCGACATCACCCAGCTTGACAATGAACTCGTCCTGATGGCCCTCATTCGTGCCTTACCTGCTGAATACAACTCGCTTCGACACCAGCTCCTTCTGGACGACTCCCTGACGCTCTCCAAGCTCCAGGAGACATTTGTCACCCTCGAGAACCAGCCCGGTATGTCCCCCGGCGTCCCTGCGATCTCCAACGCTGCTGCAAGTGTCAGCTGCACCTTCTGTGGTCGCTCTGGTCACTCCGAGGAGCAGTGTTACTCAAGGCGCGATGCGAGCTCCAAAGGGAAGGAGAAGGCTGCCCAGCGATCGCAGTTTCGCTCTGGCAAGGGGAAGAAGAAGGAGGATGCAAAGGAGGCCCAGGACTTGTCTCAGGAGTCTGCCGGAGCAGCCACTGTGAGTGCCGGTTGTGCCTCTGCACTCCTATCCACCTCGGATCGCTCTGCTTGGCTCCAGTCGCCCTCAGCAGCTAACTGGAACACCGACACAGGTGCTTCTGCACACATGACGCCTCACCGCCACTGGTTTCGCTCCTACTCGCCTCATCGCATCCCTATTCGCCTCGCCAACTCGCACATTGTCTATTCAGCTGGTGTAGGGTCTGTGGAGTTTCAGCCTGGCGCTGTTGACGGAGTTGTACCACCTGCTGTTGTGTTCCATGACGTGCTGCATGTCCCTGAGCTCGGAAGCAATCTACTCTCTGTTTTTCACCTCACTCGCGAGAAGGGCTACACTGTTGAGATTCAGGCTGGCAACGTCTTCTTCTACCACCGGGGCGATCTCCTGTTCGAGGCGCGAGTCAATGAGCACAACATTGGCTACCTGCAAGGCCATACCATTGCGCAAACTCATTCCGCGCATTCTGCAACTTCTACATGTCCTCTCGACCTCGTGCTTTGGCACAGACGTTGCTCCCATGTCAATCTTGACGACCTCCGTTCAGCTATCGCCAGAGGCCTTGTCCAGGGTCTCACCATTCGTTCCAAAGCCGAGCCAGATCCCATTTGTGAGCCCTGCCTTGCTGGGAAACTGCACCGCCATCCTATTCCTCGCTTTGCCTCCAGAAAATTCACCCCAGTTGCGCTGGTTCACACCGACCTCAAGGGTGCGATGTCCATTGCGACACCGGAGGGATACCGCTACTGGATGATTTTTGCCTTGTTGGCTGCAGCAGGCCTCAGAGTGGTCACAATGACCTAAGTCGAACTCTGTCAAGACTATATATTGAGAAATACAGGAATGCGCACCTAAGTCGAACTCTGTCAAGACTATGGAGACAGAGGTCGACTCGGGGCACAGTGTACAGTATGTGGTTACGTAAGGAAGCCAAACTGTACAGTCAAAACAGCCTCAGAGTCGAAATCAACAAAGAGGTGAGAATGTCAAGGGTTCAACTCCCGGGGATGCAGAACTAGTAAAGATGGTAGAAAAATAGGGAAAAATGTAGGGAAAATTCTGGGGTGTGTTGTACAATATGAAAGACCATGATAAAATATGGGAGACACACCAGGACCATATTGAGGTCAGAGGTGAAGTGGTCATTCCAACCTTAACACTCCCCCCTGACCAGTCACATCCCCAAACCAAGCATCTTTACCATCTCCAGCACCTTCGGCTTGGCCAGGGACTTGGTCAAGATGTCCGCAGGCATGTCCGAGGTGCGCAGGTGTACAATGCGAATGGTACCCTTCGCTACTTCATCCCGGAGCCAGTAGAAGCGCAGATCAAGATGTTTCATGCGTCCATGGTGCTCCGGGTTTTTCGCAACTGAAAGGGCAGACAGGTTGTCAATGCTGAGAGTCGAGGCTGAGGACATGTCATAGCCAAATTCTGTGAGCAGATTGCGCAGCCAGAGAACCTCCTGGCCAGCACTGACAGCCGCGACAAACTCTGCCTCAGTGGTAGAGAGAGCAACAATGCTCTGAAGGCGACTGGACCAAGAAATCGCACCTGAGCCCATTTTGACAACATAGCCACTTGTAGAGCGACCAGTGTCTGGGCAACCCGCGTGGTCGGCATCCGTGAAGGTGGTGAACAGCTCCTTGTCCGCAGTGGGCGAGTAGGTGAGTTTGTAGTCGAGGGTGCCCTTGATATAACGGAAGAGGTGCTTAACTGCCTTCCAGTGTGCAGGTCCAGGGTTCTTGGTGAACCGGGCAAGTGTCCCAACCATCTTAGCAATGTCTGGACGAGTTGCAACAGCGAGGTAGAAGAGGGAACCCACAGCATGATCATAGGGGACGTCCTGCATCTTCTCTCGCTCACCCTGAGTCTTGGGAGCCATCTCCGTGCTGAGGCGAACTCCTGGGTCCATTGGGGTGCCAACTGGGTCACAGTCTGTGAAGCCATATCGCTCAAGAATGTCGAGGGCATACTGGCGCTGTGAGATAGAGAGGGAGTGGGTCGCTCTGTTGCGCTCAATCTTGACTCCGAGCAGCCAGGCAGTAGGACCAAGGTCCCGGAGCTTGAAGTGCGCTTTGAGGTCGTCCTTGACACGCTGGATTGCAGCCTTTGACTTTGCTGCAATGGTGATGTCGTCAACAAAGACAGGAATGATGATGTGCACTTCATCTCGCTTGTAGACCCAGACACTGTGCTCGCAAGTGAGCCGGACAAACCCCAGACTGACCAGCACCTCATTCAGCTTCTCATGCCAACACCGGCCGGCCTGCTTGAGACCATAGAGAGCCTTCAGAAGGCGCCACACCCACTCAGGAGTCTTCTCCTCAAAGCCCTCGGGCTGCTGCATGTACACCTCCTCCTTCAGCTCGCCGTTGAGGTAGGCAGAGGAGATGTCGACAGATTCAAGCTCGAGGTCCTCAAGTGCAGCAAGGGCTAGGATCGCTCGAATGGATGCCCACTTGGGTGTAGGAGCAAAGGTCTCGTTGTAGTCGAAACCAGGGCGCTGGGAGAAGCCTTTGGCGACGAGGCGACCCTTGTACCGCTCAATAGACCCCTCAGCATTGCGCTTGACTCGGAAAACCCACCGAGACCCAATAGCCTTGCGACCTGGAGGCAACTGGACGAGCTCGAAAGTCCCATTCTCGACTAGGGACTGAATCTCGTCCTGAGCAGCCTTGAGCCACTTGTCCCGCTCCTCAGGAGGGCGCCGCATTGCATCTGCAAATGTCCTGGGCTCACCAAAATGCTCCTGGTCTGCCTTGCAGGCTGTCTGTGCACAGGAGGCAAAAGCGACCTCAAGCGCAGAGTCATAGTCGAGGTAGTCAGTTGACTCCCCGGAATAGACATGCTCCAGACCTGCAACCATTGCCTCGACCATGTCAGCCTCGTCTCCAGAGTGTCCATCACCTCGCAGTAGGTCCAGTTCATCCCCGCTGGAGTGGTGGCTGAGTGGAGACTGTGCCGGCTCAATGACTGGGGAAAGAGGGCGAGGAGGAGTGACTGGAGCAGTGACAGAAAGAGGGTCTGGTGACTCGGAGCGAGGTTGTGGAGACGCATCGCTGAGTGAGGGGACAGAGGACACTGCGGGCGATGTGCTGCGAATGCGGAGTCGCTGTGGGACTTCATTTCGCTGCTGCAGGATATCATCGTTCAGAGAGCCTTGGTAGCGAGTAGAGCGAGTTGGGAGTTCCCTGCGCAAGGATGGCTCGGCCTGAGGCTCGACCTTGAACCAGGAGAGACGACGGCAAGCTGGCTGGGTGGCAGCACGGTCAAAGATGCTGGGGCAACTCGCAGGAGGTGTAGGGGCACTTGGTGAATTTACGGAGGACGGTGCAGGTGATGGTGAGTGCGCTGGTGAAGGTGGTGGAGGATTTCCCGGAGGCACTTGGGGTGCAGGAGGTGCAGGATCATCAAAGTCAGAATCCACTCCCCCCTGATCCGGCGCATCTGGAGCATCTGGAGCGTCACCTGGACCAGTTCCTGGCTCGTCCCCAGCGTCCGAGGCTCCTGGAATGTGCACCTTGCTAACATCGATGCCAAAGACATTGATGAAAGGCGAGTTTCCTGGGAAGCAGCGCTCATCAAAGACAGCATGAGACGAAATGTAAAACTTCTTTGCTGCTGGATCCCAAAAGCGCCATGCCTTTGTGCCCTCTGGATAGCCAACAAAGATGCATTTGCGAGTGTGTGGCTGCAGTGCCTTCCGGTCTGCCTTGCGCACAAGCACATAGGCCAGACAGCCAAAAATGCGGAAGTAGGAGACATCCGGCTTACGCTTGTTGCCCTTCCAAGCAGTGTAAGGAATGCCGCCCTGGAGCGCAGCTGTAGGCATCCGGTTGCGAGTGTGGACAAAGGCGGACACAGCAATGGCCCAGAAGGACGGAGGAAGCTTGGACTGCACGAGGAGAGCAGTAGCACCCTCTGCAATTGTCCTGTTAGCTCGCTCTGCAACACCATTCTGGTGGGGCTCATCCGGCTCAGTGTGCTGACGCTGAATGCCGTGCTCGGTGCAGAAGTCGATGAATGCGCGCCCCATGTACTCCCCACCCTTGTCATCGCGTGTGGCCTTGATCCGGAGGCCCAGCGAATTTTCTGCATAGGCCTTGAAGCTCTGGAAGGCTGCAAACGCATCGCTTTTGCGCTTCAGGTAGGCAACAGCCCAAAACCTCGTCGCGTCGCAGGCAAAAATCATCCAGTAGCGGTATCCCTCCGGTGTCGCAACGGACTGTTAAGGTTGGAATGACCACTTCACCTCTGACCTCAATATGGTCCTGGTGTGTCTCCCATATTTTATCATGGTCTTTCATACTGTACAACACACCCCAGAATTTTCCCCACATTTTTCCTTATTTTTCTACCATCTTTACTAGTTCTGCATCCCCGGGAGTTGAACCCTTGACATTCTTACCTCTTTGTTGATTTCGAC
>OZ037967.1:1746348-1820518 GCA_964035675.1 Fomitopsis pulvina | reverse complement strand
AAGACGTTGCCAGCCTGAATCTCAACAGTGTAGCCCTTCTCGCGAGTGAGGTGGAAAACAGAGAGTAGATTGCTTCCGAGCTCAGGGACATGCAGGACGTCATGGAACACAACAGCAGGTGGTACAACTCCGTCAACAGCGCCAGGCTGAAACTCCACGGACCCTACACCAGCCGAATAGACGATGTGCGAGTTGCGAGGCGAATAGGGATGCGATTGAGGCGAGTAGGAGCGAAACCAGTGGCGGTGAGGCGTCATGTGTGCAGAAGCACCTGTGTCGGTGTTCCAGTTAGCTGCTGAGGGCGACCGGAGCCAGGCAGAGCGATCTGAAGTGGATAGGAGCGCAGAGGCGCAACCGCACTCACAGTGGCTGCTCCGGCGACTCCTGAGACGAGTCCTGGGCCTCCTTTGCATCCTCCTTCTTCTTCCCCTTGCCAGAGCGAAACTGTGATCGCTGAGCAGCCTTCTCCTTCGCTTTGGAGCTCGCATCGCGCCTCGAGTAACACTGCTCCTCGGAGTGACCAGAGCGACCACAGAAGGTGCAGCTGACACTTGCAGCAGCGTTGGAGATTGCAGGACACCGGGGGACATACCGGGCTGGTTCTCGAGGTGACAAATGTCTCCTGGAGCTTGGAGAGCGTCAGGGAGTCGTCCAGAAGGAGCTGTGTCGAAGCGAGTTGTATTCAGCAGGCAAGGCGCGAATGAGGGCCATCAGGACGAGCTCGTTGTCGAGCTGGGTGATGTCGAAGTTGGCGGGGCGAAGGGCCTTCATGTCGGACTTCAACTGCGTTGCCCGGGTCGACAGGGAAGTGAGGGACTCGTCCTCGAGCTTGGCAAGGCTCAGGAGGGCGTTGTAGGTGTTAAAACGCGTACCGGGGCGTTTCTGCATGTGTACCCTCTCCAACTCGGCCCACATCTTCTCTGGATCTTCCCTGACCGCCTCAACATGGGTCTGCTCCTCCCTCTCAATGCATGCCCAGATCTCCCCTGCAGCCAAGTCCCTCCTGGTGTCGAAATCACGGAGTTCCCGGCGTTCTGAGGCGTCCAGAGGCGGTGTGAAGACTGGCCTCGACTCCTGGCCCAGTGTGATGCGCAGAGCAGCAAGAGTGCGAAGTCTGGCCTCCATGTCAAGCCTCCATTGCTGGTAATTGCGGCTGGAGAGCTTGGGGAACGAAGCCGGGGCTGGAGCCATGATGGGAGGAGGAAAGACTCGATAGGGGCTTGCAGCTGGTGAAAGGGCGTGAAAAACGGCGCAGGGATCACCGAGATAATGAGAGAAAGAGGAATAGGGGCTGGATAGGGGCTGAGTGTCCCAGAGTCGTTTTGGAGCGATATAGAGCAACAGCAAATGGCTGGGAGTCGACTAGAGTGTTTGGACAGGCAGGGATGGACGTCTGGAGGCAGTCAGAGCGTAGGGCTCATAACCTGTTGGCTGCAGCAGGCCTCAGAGTGGTCACAATGGCCTAAGTCGAACTCTGTCAAGACTATATATTGAGAAATACAGGAATGCACACCTAAGTCGAACTCTGTCAAGACTATGGAGACAGAGGTCGACTTGGGACACAGTGTACAGTAGGGGATTACATAAGGAAGCCAAACTGTACACTACAAACAGCCACAGAGACGAAATTAGCAAAGTAGAGTGTTTGAGTCCTAGGGATGCAAATGGTGAAAGTGAATGTAACAAGAGAATGACAAGCAAGAAAGATCTGGAATGTACGGTAGAGGATGGTAGACCATTCTATAGTATGTGGGACACACCAGAATAATTTTAAGACAAGAGGTGAAGCGGTCATACTGACCTTAACAGGGGCGCGCATTCATCGACTTCTGCACTCAGCACGGCATTCAGCGTCAGCACACTGAGCCGGACGAGCCTCACCAGAACGGCGTTGCAGAGCGAGCTAACAGGACGATTGCAGAGGGTGCTACCGCCCTCCTCGTGCAGTCCAAGCTTCCTCTGTCCTTCTGGGCCATCGCTGTGTCCGCCTTTGTCCACACTCGCAACCGGATGCCTACAGCTGCACTCCAGGGCGGCATTCCTTACACTGCTTGGAAGGGCAACAAGCATAAGCCGGATGTCTCCTACTTCCGCATTTTTGGCTGTCTGGCCTATGTGCTTGTGCGCAAGGCAGACCGGAAGGCACTGCAGCCTCACACTCGCAAGTGCATCTTTGTGGGCTATCCAGAGGGCACAAAGGCATGGCGCTTTTGGGATCCAGCAGCAAAGAAGTTTTACATTTCGTCTCATGCTGTCTTTGACGAGCGCTGCTTCCCAGGAAACTCGCCTTTCATTAATGTCTTTGGCGTCGATGTTAGCAAGGTGCACATCCCAGGAGCCTCGGACGCTGGGGACGAGCCAGGAACTGGTCCAGGTGACGCTCCAGATGCTCCAGATGCGCCGGATCAGGGGGGAGTGGATTCTGACTTTGATGATCCTGCACCTCCTGCGCCTCCAGTGCCTCCGGCAAATCCTCCACCACCTTCACCAGCGCACTCACCATCACCTGCACCGTCCTCTGCAAATTTGCCAAGTGCCCCTGGACCTCCTGCGAGTCGCCCTAGCATCTTTGACCGTGCTGCCACCCAGCCAGCTCGCCGTCGCCTGTCCTGGTTCAAGGTCGAGCCTCAGGGCGAGCCATCATTGCGCAGGGAACTCCCAACTCGCTCTACTCGCTACCAAGGCTCTCTGAACGATGATATCCTGCAGCAGCGAAATGAAGTCCCACAGCGACTCCGCATTCGCAGCACATCGCCCGCGGTCTCCTCTGTCCCCTCACATAGTGATGCCTCTCCCGGACCTCGTTCTGAGTCGCCAGACCCTCTGTCTATAACCACTCCAGTCACTCCTCCTTGCCCTCTTTCCCCAGTCATTGAGCCGGCACAGTCTCCACTCAGCCACCACTCCAGCGAGGATGAACTCGACCTACTGCGAGGTGATGGCCACTCCGGAGATGAGGCTGACATGGTCGAGGCAATGGTTGCAGGTCTGGAGCATGTCTATTCCGGGGAGTCAACTGACTACCTCGACTATGACTCTGCACTCGAGGTCGCTTTTGCCTCCTGTGCACAGACAGCCTTCAAGGTGGACCAGGAGCATTTTGGTGAGCCCAGGACATTTGCAGATGTGATGCGGCGCCCTCCTGAGGAGCGGGACAAGTGGCTCAAGGCTGCTCAGGATGAGATTCAGTCCCTGGTTGAGAATGGAACTTTTAAGCTTGTCCAGTTGCCCCTAGGTTGCAAGGCCATTGGCTCCCGGTGGGTTTTTCGAGTCAAGCGCAATGCTGAGGGGTCTATTGAGTGGTACAAGGGTCGCCTCGTCGCCAAAGGCTTCTCCCAGCGCCCTGGTTTTGACTACAACGAGACCTTCACCCCTACACCAAAGTGGGCGTCCATTCGAGCGATCCTAGCCCTTGCTGCGCTAGAGGACCTCGAGCTCGAATCTGTCGACATCTCCTCTGCCTACCTCAATGGCGAGCTGAAGGAGGAGGTGTACATGCAGCAGCCCGAGGGCTTTGAGGAGAAGACTCCTGAGTGGGTGTGGTGCCTTCTGAAGGCTCTCTATGGTCTCAAGCAGGCCGGCCGGTGTTGGCATGAGAAGTTGAATGAGGTGCTGGTCAGTCTGGGGTTTGTCCGGCTCACTTGCGAGCACAGTGTCTGGGTCTACAAGCGAGATGAAGTGCGCATCATCATTCCTGTCTTTGTTGACGACATCACCATTGCAGCAAAGTCAAAAGCTGCGATCCAGCGTGTCAAGGATGACCTCAAAGCACACTTCAAGCTCCGAGACCTCGGCCCCACTGCCTGGCTGCTTGGAGTGAAGATTGAGCGCAACAGAGCAACCCACTCCCTCTCTATCTCACAGCGCCAGTATGCCCTCGACATTCTCGAGCGATATGGCTTCACAGACTGCGACCCGGTTGGCACCCCAATGGACCCAGGAGTTCGCCTCAGCACAGAGATGGCTCCCAAGACTCAGGGCGAGCGAGAGAAGATGCGGGACGTCCCCTATGACCACGCTGTGGGTTCCCTCTTCTATCTTGCTGTTGCAACCCGTCCAGACATTGCTAAGACGGTTGGGACACTTGCCCGGTTCACCAAGAACCCTGGACCTGCGCACTGGAAGGCAGTTAAGCACCTCTTCCGTTATATCAAGGGCACCCTCGACTACAAACTCACCTACTCGCCCACTGCGGACAAGGAGCTCTTCACCACCTTCACGGATGCCGACCACGCGGGTTGCCCAGACACTGGTCGCTCCACCAGTGGCTATGTTATCAAAATGGGCTCAGGTGCGATTTCTTGGTCCAGTCGCCTTCAGAGCATTGTTGCTCTCTCTACCACTGAGGCAGAGTTTGTCGCGGCTGTCAGTGCCGGTCAGGAGGTTCTCTGGCTGCGCAATCTGCTCACAGAATTTGGCTATGACATGTCCTCAGCCTCGACTCTCAGCATTGACAACCTGTCTGCCCTTTCAGTTGCGAAAAACCCGGAGCACCATGGACGCATGAAACACCTTGATCTGCGCTTCTACTGGCTCTGGGATGAAGTAGCGAAGGGGACCATTCGCATTGTGCACCTGCGCACCTCGGACATGCCTGCGAACATCTTGACCAAGTCCCTGGCCAAGCCAAAGGTGCTGGAGATGGCAAAGATGCTTGGTTTGGGGATGTGACTGGTCAGGGGGGAGTGTTAAGGTTGGAATGACCACTTCACCTCTGACGCAAATATGGTCCTGGTGTGTCTCCCCTATTTTATGATGGTTTTTCATACTGTACAACACACCCCAGAATTTTCCCCACATTTTTCCTTATTTTTCTACCATCTTTACTAGTTCTGCATCCCCGGGAGTTGAACCCTTGACATTCTTACCTCTTTGTTGATTTCGACTCTGAGGCTGTTTTGACTGTACAGTTTGGCT
The DNA here is from genome assembly GCA_964035675.1 of Fomitopsis pulvina. NCBI lineage: Eukaryota > Fungi > Basidiomycota > Agaricomycetes > Polyporales > Fomitopsidaceae > Fomitopsis > Fomitopsis pulvina. Next base: position 1,815,601 of record OZ037967.1, on the reverse strand, counting down.
TCCTTACGTAACCACATACTGTACACTGCGCCCCGAGTCGACCTCTGTCTCCATAGTCTTGACAGAGTTCGACTTAGGTGCGCATTCCTGTATTTCTCAATATATAGTCTTGACAGAGTTCGACTTAGGCCATTGTGACCACTCTGAGGCCTGCTGCAGCCAACAGCGCCATGCCTTTGTGCCCTCTGGATAGCCCACAAAGATGCATTTGCGAGTGTGTGGCTGCAGTGCCTTCCGGTCTGCCTTGCGCACAAGCACATAGGCCAGACAGCCAAAAATGCGGAAGTAGGAGACATCCGGCTTACGCTTGTTGCCCTTCCAAGCAGTGTAAGGAATGCCGCCCTGGAGCGCAGCTGTAGGCATCCGGTTGCGAGTGTGGACAAAGGCGGACACAGCAATGGCCCAGAAGGACGGAGGAAGCTTGGACTGCACAAGGAGAGCAGTAGCACCCTCTGCAATTGTCCTGTTAGCTCGCTCTGCAACACCATTCTGGTGGGGCTCATCCGGCTCGGTGTGCTGACGCTGAATGCCGTGCTCGGTGCAGAAGTCGATGAATGCGCGCCCCATGTACTCCCCACCCTTGTCATCGCATGTGGCCTTGATCCGGAGGCCCAGCGAATTTTCTGCATAGGCCTTGAAGCTCTGGAAGGCTGCAAATGCATCGCTTTTGCGCTTCAGGTAGGCAACAGCCCAAAACCTCGTCGCATCGCAGGCAAAAATCATCCAGTAGCGGTATCCCTCCGGTGTCACAACGGACATCGCACCCTTGAGGTCGGTGTGAACCAGCGCAACTGGGGCGAATTTTCTGGAGGCAAAGCAAGGAATAGGATGGCGGTGCAGTTTCCCAGCAAGGCAGGGCTCACAAATGGGATCTGGCTCGGCTTTGGAACAAATGGTGAGACCCTGGACAAGTCCCTTGGTAATAGCTGAGCGCAGGTCATCAAGATTGACATGGGAGCAACGTCTGTGCCAAAGCGCGAGGTCAAGAGGACATGTAGAAGTCGCAGAATGCGCAGAATGAGTTTGCGCAATGGTATGGCCTTGCAGGTAGCCAATGTTGTGCTCATTGACTCGCGCCTCGAACAGGAGATCGCCCCGGTGGTAGAAGAAGACGTTGCCAGCCTGAATCTCAACAGTGTAGCCCTTCTCGCGAGTGAGGTGGAAAACAGAGAGTAGATTGCTTCCGAGCTCAGGGACATGCAGGACATCATGGAACACAACAGCGGGTGGTACAACTCCGTCAACAGCGCCAGGCTGAAACTCCACGGACCCTACACCAGCCGAATAGACGATGTGCGAGTTGGCGAGGCGAATAGGGATGCGATGAGGCGAGTAGGAGCGAAACCAGTGGCGGTGAGGCGTCATGTGTGCAGAAGCACCTGTGTCGGTGTTCCAGTTAGCTGCTGAGGGCGACCGGAGCCAGGCAGAGCGATCTGAAGTGGATAGGAGCGCAGAGGCGCAACCGGCACTCACAGTGGCTGCTCCGGCGGACTCCTGAGACGAGTCCTGGGCCTCCTTTGCATCCTCCTTCTTCTTCCCCTTGCCAGAGCGAAACTGTGATCGCTGAGCAGCCTTCTCCTTCGCTTTGGAGCTCGCATCGCGCCTCGAGTAACACTGCTCCTCGGAGTGACCAGAGCGACCACAGAAGGTGCAGCTGACACTTGCAGCAGCGTTGGAGATCACAGGGACGCCGGGGGACATACCGGGCTGGTTCTCGAGGGTGACAAATGTCTCCTGGAGCTTGGAGAGCATCAGGGAGTCGTCCAGAAGGAGCTGGTGTCGAAGTGAGTTGTATTCAGCAGGCAAGGCGCGAATGAGGGCCATCAGGACGAGTTCATTGTCGAGCTGGGTGATGTCGAAGTTGGTGGGGCAAAGGGCCTTCATGTCGGACTTCAACTGCATTGCCCGGGTCAACAGGGAAGTGAGGGACTCGTCTTCGAGCTTGGCAAGGCTCAGGAAGGCGTTGTAGGTGTTAAAACGCGTACCGGGGCATTTCTGCATGTGTACCCTCTCCAACTCGGCCCACATCTTCTCTGGATCTTCCCTGACTGCCTCAACATGGGTCTGCTCCTCCCTCTCAATGCATGCCCAGATCTCCCCTGCAGCCAAGTCCCTCCTGGTGTCAAAATCACGGAGTTCCCGGCGTTCTGAGGCGTCCAGAGGCGATGTGAAGACTGGCCTCGACTCCTGGCCCAGTGTGATGCGCAGAGCAGCAACAGTGCGAAGTCTGGCCTCCATGTCAAGCCTCCATTGCTGGTAATTGCGACTGGAGAGCTTGGGGAATGAAGCCGGGGCTGGAGCCATGATGGGAGGAGGGAAGACTCGATAGGGGCTTGCAGCTGGTGAAAGGGCGTGAAAAACGGCGCAGGGATCACCGAGATAATGAGAGAAAGAGGAATAGGGGCTGGATAGGGGCTGAGTGTCCCAGAGTCGTTTTAGAGCGATGTAGAGCAACAGCAAATGGCTGGAAGTTGACTAGAGTGTTTGGACAGGTAGGGATGGACGTCTGGAGGCTGTCAGAGCGTAGGGCTCATAACCTGTTAGCTGCAGCAGGCCTCAGAGTGGTCACAATGGCCTAAGTCGAACTCTGTCAAGACTATATATTGAGAAATACAGGAATGCGCACCTAAGTCGAACTCTGGCAAGACTATGGAGACAGAGATCGACTTGGGACGCAGTGTACAGTATGTGGTTACGTAAGGAAGCCAAACTGTACAGTCAAAACAGGCTCAGAGTCGAAATCAACAAAGAGGTGAGAATGTCAAGGGTTCAACTCCTGGGGATGCAGAACAAGTAAAGATGGTAGAAAAATAGGCAAAAATGTAGGGAAAATTCTGGGGTGTGTGGTACAGTATGAAAGACCATGATAAAATATGGGAGACACACCAGGACCATATTTGGATCAGAGGTGAAGTGGTCATTTCAACCTTAACAATAGTATATATATTATATTGTTGGAACCTTAGTCAAGACACAGGCCTTCCATGTCGACCAGTTCATATGGTTGAGGTGCAGAGACTCCGGCAATATGGGAAGCTTGTCCTCTACCATGCTGAGTGACTATATGCAGGTGCTTGAGCATGCATTGTGTGAAGAAAGTGGATATATGCATGTGAAAATCAATGGGTGGTTGTTCCAGGATGTTGCAGCTACCGATTGGTGAATGTGCAGCCTAGACACGAAGGCTCATAACCTGTTAAAGTTACAAACAGTAGCCTACACTACTTATCAGCCCATCTGTCATACTGAATTCTATGGAACATCTGCTCACCTTAGTCGTAGCCCGTATGGTACTTGACTAAGGTGCATCTATCTACGAGAGCCCGTTTTGCGTCCGTAACGTATCACGTGTCTGAGTCACTTCCGTGTCCGAGTCACTGTCCCACTTCAACATCCTCCTGCATCCATTCTGTGATCAGAAAGGGTGTATAGTGGGAATAGTGTCTGCATTTGCTACAAAGCATGGATCAATGCTGAAGGTAAGTATGAGGAAGGAACCCGAGCACAGTTGCAGATTGCCACCTCCGTTTTCATTGGACACAACCACATGAGCAGTGCCCACTGGAGTCAGGCAGCCCACTCCGACCAGTCGTCTGGAGCTGAATGGCCAATGTCTTACTTAGAGATGCATCACTCGACAGAAGTACAGACGCCCACTAAACACCGAGCTGGCGTACTGGCGGTCCCTGTGACAGAACCTGGTTGTTATTCTGCTCTAAATACAGATTACATGCTTTTCGTACTTCCTCTCCTGCCCTCCAGTGGACGTGCTCACAGGCGGTTGACGTTGCCGAGGTCGGCACAGGCCTCCTTGACGCGGACGACGAGGGTCTTCTCGCCCTCGCGGACCCACACACGGGGGTCGTAGTACTTCTTGTTGGGCTTGTCCGCGCCCTCGGGGTTGCCGACCTGGCTCTGCAGGTAGCCCGACTTGTTCTGGACAAAGTCGCGGATGCCGACGAGGTACGCGTACTGCGTGTCCGTGTCGACGTTCATCTTCACAACACCGTTCTGCACCGCGGTCTTGATCTCTTCCTTAGTCGAGCCCGAGCCGCCATGGAATACGAGGAACCTGCAGAGGGTCATATGGGGATGACGTGCGGGAGAGAAGGGCACGCACAGAGGCTTGTCCTTGCCGTTGGCGAGCTTCTGCTCGGCATAGAGCTGGTGCTTCTGAAGGAGCTCGGGGTGGAGGCGGACGTTACCGGGTTTGTAGACGCCATGGACGTTGCCAAAGGCGGCGGCGATGGAAAAGTTGGGACTAATCTTGCTGAGGGCAGAGTAGACGTCCCAGATGTCCTCTGGCTGTGTGTAGAGCTTGTTGTTGTCGACGTTGGTATTGTCGACGCCGTCCTCTTCGCCACCTGTGATGCCGATCTCCATCTCGAGCCAGAGGCCGAGGGGCGCCATGCGTTGGAAGTACCTTGCGCAGGTTGCGATGTTCTCGTCTTTGGGCTCCTCAGAAAGGTCGAGCATGTGGGAGGAGAAGAGGGGCTCGCCGTGCTGGCTGTAATAAGCCTCGTCGGCGGCGAGCATGCCATCAAACCAAGGGAGGAGTTTGTGAGCGCAGTGGTCGGAGTGCATAACCACCGGGCTGGTGGGCGAACGGGTGAGCGGAGAGACATGTGATAAAGAAATGACGTACACGCCGTATGCCTTTGCGACGAGGCGGACGTGGTGGGCGGCGGCGACTGCGCCTGCGATGGAGGCCTGCTGCTTGTCGTTGGAGAGGCCCTTGCCGGCAAAGTAGGCGGCGCCGCCCTGGGAGACCTGGATGATGATGGGGCTCTTGATGTCGCTGTGGGGATGGGGAGTCAGCGGGGGTTGCGGTGGTAGATAGGGACGGAAGGCACCGGGCGGCTTCGAGGACGGCGTTGGCGACGGAGGAGGATGTTACATTCTGCGGGGAAGCGGTGATTAGGGACGGAGTGAGGGGAGGGGTATGGGGGTAACTCACGATGGCCTGAGATGGCAGAATGCTCGGTCAGGGGGAGACGCCGGGACGAGGGAATGCAAACTCACGGGGATGGCAAACTGAGAGAGTAGACGTGAGGGCGGTGGATGAGAAGGGAGGACGGAGGACGGACCTGGTTCTGTTTTGCATACTCGAAGAGGATGCGAACGTTGTCCCCCGTGAGGACGCCTGCCTGAATTTGTTATGAGCAGGATTGTTAGCAGGAGACGACAGAGAGGACGCACTGGGACGATGTCGAGGACACCCATTGTGAATGTGGTGAGTGGATGAAATCGGATGGAGGACGGAGAATATACAAGTTACTTATAGGCGACGGACCGGGGCGTATCGATGATGCAACGCGTCACGTGATGGAACTGGCGCATGCATGGATAGTTGGGTCTCGAGTCTTGCGAGTGCATTACTCTTCCGGAGTAAACCCTCCGGTTTTGTACATAGTAGTTGTTTACATGTGTCCAAAACTCTAGCCCAAGAACAGGTGTTAACAACTCAAGACTACCCTAGTTAGGACTGTGCAACTGCAGGAACACTTTTGCTCTCAGTATATCATATGATGATCTACATGTTTCTTACGCATTAGCTTATTGTTTTTACAGTCTCACAATACTCCAGGACCTTTTCAGCCAACATGAAGGTTTCAGGGCCTTGCATCTACACTGTACAAGAAATCCCATGCCACAGTTATCAGTGGTGACAAGTCAGACTCAAGTTCAGTAGGATCAGAATCTTCTCCATCACTGTCCTCCACATCTGAGTTGCCATTGCTCTGATCTTCAGTTTCTGAAGACATCCTCAGTGATGAGAGTTTGGAGGCACCAGGGCTTAATGGCATAGTAATAAACTAGTTAATTACAGTGAATAACCACTTGTCAAAAAAACCCCAGGGGAATGTGGGTTGTTAACTGCACAAAACCTCGATGGGGGTTTACTCCGGGCACAGTAGAGTGCGGGGGCACGGGCGTTGGACACGGAGGAGTTGCGGGGCGTTGAAGTGGGCCGATGGACTAGGCACGCGGGCCCTGAATTATGGTGACGTGGTGACGTACAGCCAGGTGGAGTGTGTTCGCTTGCGATGCTCGCCGGCGAAAAATGAAGGTCGCATATATATAAAAGGGGTAACGACAGGCTGGTTGCAGCGGACCGTGTGCAGGCATAAACAGTGGCGCGATGACCAGCACGCTCTCCTGTGCGGAATCTTCGGCGAGTGGTGATGGCTGGCTGCGCCCAACATCGAGGAGATCGCCATGATCGACCTCACGCTGCACGCTCGCGGTCTTTCAAAACGTCCTCCAGCGCGTGGGAATCGTGGGCGGGATGATGCCACCCGTCGGTGGCTGAACTGCCCGAGCCGAGCGGAAAGGAAGCTGTCGACCGCTCGGGGACCCCGGCATTCGTGGCAGCGCGAGGCAAACAGTGCCGGAGCATGGGACTTTGTCCCCGGGGTCCTGACAGGTCCCATATGTGTCCACAGGCGTGTCCGCTTTTGGTCAGAAGCAGCGTCTGTCTGCTCGAACAAATACAACGTCTCTCCTCCTTCCCCTTCTCCTTCTCCCTCTCCCTCCATGCCCTTTCAACGCTACCTTGCGGCTGACCCGTCCTACCCCGATTATTCTCGCCCCGACGACCCAGCCATTTTCAGCTCAAACGTCCACTTTCAGCTCCCCGGCGTCATCATTGGTGCACCCACCCTCGCACCAGGCGGCGGCGCTGAAGTCCTTCCCCCAGGCTACCTGCCCCACCCACCAGCAGACTCTCTCACCCCCTCCTGGTGGTCAGATTCGCCCTACGACCGCTACTCTGACGATGACTTGTCCGTCCTTCCTCCTCCTCCCCCGTCTTCCTCTCTTGACCTCTCTCCACAGCGCCTCCGTAAACAAATACCATCCCTCCTACCCACCTGCTCCTCCCACCGTCTATCGCCCCTCCTCCCCTCTCTCCTCCTACGCTCCCTCAACCCGCCTCGTCCGGACCCCCGTCTCCGCCACCCGCAGTCCCTATGTCCATCTGGCCTCCCAGCCCCCGCTCGTTCCTCTTCCCTCCTCCATCGGCCTCCCCGTCTACTCTACCTCCGGCTTCGACTTTCTCTCCATCCTCTCCCGCGTCGCTGCGCGCCCAGATCCAAAGATCCACCTCGGCCCCGTAGACTTGTCCTGCTCCTTCGTCGTCGTCGACATCCGCCGCTACGACTCCCCCATCGTCTACGCCTCCCCCTCCTTCTGCAGGCTCACAGGCTATGCAGAGCAAGACGTCATCGGCCGCAACTGCAGGTTCCTCCAGGCCCCCGACGGCCGTGTCCAGCGTGGCGAGCCCCGCAGGCACACCGGTCCCGACGCCGTCGCTGCCCTCAAATCCGCCGCTATCGACAACAAAGAGTGCCAAACAACCATCATCAACTACCGCAAAGGCGGCAACGCTTTCATCAACCTCGTCACCATCATCCCCGTCCCCGGTGGCATTCACAACGCTCCCGACGAGCAAAACTCTGTCGCTTACTTCATCGGCTTCCAGGTCGATCTCGCAGAGCAGCCAGGCGCCATCCTTCAGAAGCTCCGCGACGGCTCCTACCTCGTCGACTACTCCCGTCGCCCTCCCCTTCCCTCCTCTGCCTCCCTCTCCGCTCCCCGTAACTGGCGCGCCATGTCCGCTGCCATGTCCGGCGTCTCCACAGAGCTCCATACCCTCATCTCCGATCCCGCTTTCTTCGAGAGCGTTCCCGCCGCCCTTCCGGGCAGCCCCGGCAGCGGCGTCGTGCTCTCCAGCGCGCTCACCGCGCCCGCATCCGTTGTGGCCGCACCGGCACCCACCACCCCCGAGCACCCCCCCGATCCGTACGACGGCAACAAGCCCCTCAACCTCCTCCTTCTCGCAACTGCGCCTGACTTCCTGCACGTCGTCTCGCTCAAGGGCGCCTTCCTCTATGTCGCGCCCGCCGTAAAACACGTCCTCGGCTACGAGCCTGCCGAGCTGATCGGCCGCGCCCTCGCCGACTTTTGCCTCCCCGCCGATGTCATTCCCCTCACCCGCGAGCTCAAGGAGAGCTCCGTCACTCCCGGCCCTGGCACGGCCGCCGCCGCTTCCGCAGCGAACGCGGTGGTCGCGTCGGACGGCCCGCGAAAGGTGGACTTGCTGTTCAGGATACGCAACAAGGCGGGCGAGCTCGTGTGGCTCGAATGTCGCGGACGGCTGCACGCGGAACCGGGCAAGGGCCGCAAAGCGATCATCCTCTCGGGCAGGGTGCGCAACATGCCGAGCCTCGAGTGGGGCCCTGTCGAGCGCGCAGGTGGGCTCGCACCGGCAAACACGGTCGCAGGGAGCAGCGAAGGCGGGAGTGGCAGCAGGAGCAAGAGTAGAGGTGCGGGAGCAGGAGAGGAGTCAGACGAGCTGCCACAGCAAGAGTTCTGGGGGCTTGTGAGCACGGGCGGGACGTGGCTGTTTGTGGGACACGCGATCGGCGACGTGCTGGGGTGGGGTGCGACAGAGGTGATTGGACGGACGCTGGGCGACTTTGTGGGCGGTGCGGCACCGTCGGAGGCGCAGCGCATGTTGGGTGAGGCCCTCACGCACTTCGGCGTCCACCCGCACCCGCACCAGCCCGAGTCGCATGCGGTGAATTGCGAGATGAAGCGCAAGGACGGCTCGCAGGTGCTCGTGCGCGTGCTGCTGTACAGCGCGCAGGATCACAGCACCGCCTACGGGCGATGGCCGCAGCTGTCGCTGCAGGGCCCATCGTGCATCCCGTCGGCGAGCCCGGTCGTGTGCCAGGTGCGGCTGATCGACATGCACGCCATGGCGCTCACCCGGGGCGCGCGGCTCGTGCACCGCATCGGCGAGAGCGTGTTTGAGGAGCTCGAGGCGCGCCGCGGCAGCAGCTGGCAGTACGAACTGCAGCAGCTCAAGTTTGCCAACGAACGCCTGCGCGAGGAGGCAGTCTCGCTCGAGGCGGCCATCGAGGATGCGATGCGCCTGCAGAAGAAGAAGCAACAGCAACAGCAGCAGCCTCAACATCCGCAGCAACAGCAACACCGGCAGGAGCCACATCCAGACATTGCGCTGCTTCAGAGCACGTCGTACGTTCAGCAGGATATCCCGCAGATGTCGTATACCTCAGAGGTTCCCCAGTACGCCCATGGATGGAAGGGGGCGTACACATACGACCCATCTGCGGGGCATCTGCGGGTCCTTCCGTCTAGCTATCCGCCCTTGTCCGTGTCCAGCCTACAATCGTCTGTCCGCCTGCCCATGAAACGGTCGTGGGATGGATCTCCCGACCACGGACCGACGTGAGAGTGTTGTCAGCCTACAATGCATACATAGTAGATTGTATCCTTGCTTTCCCCTTCGCTATCGATATCGCTGTCGCACTCGCACGTAGTACGCATTAGGTCCATGTACTTGTTCGCGTAATCATTTGCACTCTGAATGATGGATTCGTAATTGCCACATGCTTGGGAGGCAGCGTTCGGGTCGTGGTGGTACATACATGCTTAGGGGAGTACAGCGTGAGACGATGCCTACTGATGGGTGATAAGTATGTGATACAATGGGTGATGTACGATATAAATTGGCAGAAGCCGCCGCGGCAAGTCCGTAGATCATCCGCACGACTCACTAGGGTAAAGGCTCGCGATTGCTCGACAGGCGGTTGAGATGGATGTAGAGGTCGGTGCCAAAGCCGTCCATCGAAATAAGACGCAGATCGCCGCCGAAATACCGCGCGTACTGCACGCAGCATCAGCATCAGCGGCGCGGGGATACATCGCGGACAACACGGTACGCACCAGTCTTGATAGCGGCAGTCCGTATCCGAAGCCGGCCATAGGCGCCTTAAAGTCGCTCGCCTGAAAGTCCTGGTCGAGCGTCTGCCCCTCCATGGTGGTGTACATGTACGTCCAGATGAGCGGGATCGCGCTGCGCGGGATGCCGCCGCCCTCATCAGAGATCTTGATGGTGATGTCTTCCTTGCCCTCGACAACGATGACCTTGATCGGTGGGAACATATCTTCATGCTGCGGCCCGAAACGCTCGACGATGGCGCGCAGCGAGTTCTTCAGCAGCTCGAAGCATATATGCGACAAGTGTCCAGGCACGTACGCAAAGTGCAGGTGTTTGGGGCAGATCAGCTGCACTGGCGGTCCTTTGAACATCGCGTAGTGCTCCTCGCACACGAATCTGTTGACGACAGTCAGCATGTTGAAGTCGCAGACCAGAGGCCGGCTCACCGGGCATTTTCGATCGCTTCTTGGACAATGTCATGCACATTCTACCATATCGAGTGAGCAAAGGTTAGGCGGTCACTGGCGTGTTGCTCACTGCTCGCGTGCAGATAATCCCGACGTAGTCTGGATGCGGCTGCAGCGTGTTCAGCGCAATGTCTGAATAAGCATTAGTGAGGCGCTCCTTACACCGCACCGGGGAGACTCACGCTGTCCAATGAGGAATCGAATACCTATTCGTGAGAGGTAGAAGCGATCGAGCCAATGTTGCACGTCGAGGTTGATGTTCCGCGCATTCTGGCTCCGCTTCCACTCGAGCACGCCCTGCGCGACAGTGGTGACGGTCGGATCGTGGCGGCGCTTGATGAGCTCGAGCGTCTTGGTGAACTTGCGGTTGAAGTCCTGGACTTCGGGGGGCCACTCGACAGCAGTTGCGTTGGCGTAGTATCTGCGTGCATTGTCTGGCCCAGTCCGGACACGCCTGTTGGAAGGAACTAACCTCCGTTCCATCGGGATTCGCATCTTGTGCTTCTGCCCGTTGCCGTCCCCAGGTGTCTTATTCGCGGACGAGAGCCCCAGACCTGTGCCGGCGGGACCGCCATAGTCGTCCACAAAGTATGGCAGTGATGGGTTGGGGGTTGATTCTGGTAGCATGACCTCCGAGTTCTGTGCAGAGAGCGCGTCGCGGATGTGGCGGGGAAGTTTCGGCGTGGGGAAGGAGATGAGCTCCTATGGGGCAATGAACGACATGCGGTACAGGGACGAGTAATGGGCAAGACGGACCTCGAACGACTGGGCATACCACTCCTTGACCCTATTGATGGAGGGCATTGCGCTGAGGTTATGGGGCAGCTGGTCGAGCTCCTTTACCCGATGTGCCAGGCGTATGGGCAGTTCCTCTGTGTTGCATTCACATGAATTGGATTGACGAAGGATGATGGTACGCACCTAGCAAGAACCGACTCGCGCCAAACAGGGTGCCCTGACTCGGATCCTGGCCGAAAAGGACCATCTGCTGGAGGGACACTAGGGTGGACTGAGGACGATTAGGGATGCTGGGTGGCAGTGAGACTGACCTCCAGTCTGGGGGAAGGAGGCGTAGTGGTGTATCCTCTCCCAGAGTGCGGTAGTGATGCGGAACATGGTGGGCGAAGAGAGGATAACTGCATGGGCGTTGTGGACGGCGTTGGTCGAGTTAATGCCTCAGACGCGGGTCACATGGCCTGGTCCCTCCGCCGCACGTGGCCCAGAAGATCCGCCTTTCACATGTTTTGAACATCAGTTGCCCTGCATGTCTGTAGTCTCTATTAACTCTATTAACCTATTATTAATAGGTAACTGCAATCCCATTAGGCTAGGCCAAGTACTGCACGCGCACGTCGCGTCAGCACGTTCGTGGCCTTTCCGGACTGCTCTAGCACCGGTTGTAGCAACTCAGCGACGTACTCTGAACGAATGATACACCCCTCTCGCCAGATCCAGACGCAGCTAGCTAAGTCCACACCCCACTCCTCGTCTTCACTCGCCCATTCAATCCCTGCGAGAACGATGCCAGGCAGGCGCAATACACTGCCAGGCGAAGATCGTCTATAAATTGCGCGCGGAACGACTCGTCCACCTGTAGCTTCCGCGCCCCTCGAGATCTTGTCCGAGGCTTTCTACTACCTGCAGGCGTCCTGCCCGGTCAGAGGAGGCAACACGGAAAAAGTGCACAGTCGCAATCGTAGTTGCAGAAACAAGCCGCTTTGCTACTTCCATCACGGTCCAGAATCCCGTTCCTATGCGAGGCATGGGCAAGACACGCAGGTCATAAAATCGTGTGACATACCTTCCGAACCGTCCCCGTCCTGTACGACCTTTTCCTGCACCTCGTTCAAGATATGGCTAGGAGGGCCATCAGGGTGGTGACATCCACAGATTCCGGCCCCAATACTGATGAGGAAGTTGTGTTTCTGCTTGTGCATATAAGTTGTCGTCGAACTCTCGTTCTCCGGAAGACGCGCCAGTTCGCCTTCGTTTCCCCACTTGTCCCAAGTTTTCGCCATGTTATCAAGAGGGATGTGCATGCACTTGTACAGCGGCTCCCAAGCCTTGTTCACAATACCCAACATGCCCTGCTCAATGCCGTTGTGGGCCATCTTCATTCTGTCCCTCCTCGAGAAATTCGCGGCAAAGGACACGAAGACGGGCCAGCCGTGTGTCGCGAACATGGGTCCATCAAGCTGCGGGCACTACGTGGAGTTGGGCGCCTTCTTGTCCCCACTCGGCGAGATGGATGGGCCGCGGCACGCAGACTGGTACCCGCCAGAGACACCCATGGAGATGTATCCACGCCGAACGAGCGCCTTCTGACGACGGGCGGCGTTCTCGTACCACTCATTTCCACCGTCAAGGATGATGTCGCCCGCGGTGAGGTACGCGTCGATGTCCTGGATGTCCTGGTCGGCGGCACTGCCGTGCGGTACGCTGAGGACGAAAAACTTGGTGGTGCTCTTCCCACCGAGAAACTCAATGAACGGCTTGTACTCTTTGAAAACGTGCGTGCACGCGCGAATACATGTTCTGGTCAAGCCCGTCGATGAGGACCTGGGCAAGGTTGTCGATGTTGGCGGACTTGACGTCAAAGATGGCGACTTGGAGGCTGTTCTCTGCGAAGAGCATGGTCATGTTCGAGCCATTGAGCCTGCACCCACCATGCTGAAAGAACGTTACAGTGGTGGATTAAATGCGTCGAGGATGGTGGTTGTATGTTGGTCAGGGAGGCGATGGCCAGTAAGTACTCTTTCGAGTCTGAATCTAGCGATACACTTAGGCAACACCCTACGTCACTCGCAGTGGATTGCACATCGGATGTAGACGATAACTTACTAGCTATATTAATGGTTTGCACTGTGCTACGATAAGTACGCGTACATATTACAGGCCTCCTACGCGGCCCGTTGCAGGGTATCGTCTCTTGCATATTACATTCACATCGCTCGCTCCTGTGGGTATGCTACCGCGGCTTCGGCCGCGTAACCTCTTCGTAGATCAAACCTGTACAAAACGGATTTAGTGCTCGTCAATACATTGCATACGCAGTTGCTCACCTTTCAGCTCCTCCTTGCCGAGCGCCTCGCCATAATCAAAGTCAAAGAATGAAGGGTCGAGTGGCTCCGCCGTCGGTTCATCCTGAGGGTCGTGGTATGCCTGGCAAAGACACGTCACAATGATCCTAGTGAGCGCATGCAGCGCCTCGAACGCACCTCCAAGTATGGATGCTTGAGCGCCTCGTCAACCTCGATTCGCCGTTTCGGACTGAATGTCAGACATTTGTCCATGAGATCCAATGCCTGCATAGGACAAGTACATGTGTGAAAAAAAAACGATATCACAGTAGAAATGAACACACGAGAGGATTTGCATTTGGGAACAACGTGTTGAATGGCTTCTTTTTGCGAAAGGGCAGCGCACGAATATATTCTCTAGAGCGCGGAGATGTGATAGCATAAAAGTCATCCAGCGAAGGCGTGCCAAGAACGTCAAGAATGATAGAGAGCTGGTGGTGGTCTGCCAAGCGAAAGTGGACCGCTGTACATTAACGGGCCGTCGGGCCGATCCAAGGTAAAAGAGACGCACAGTCTCTGCCAGGGAAGAGGGGCTTCCCACTGAGCATCTCGGCAAGAACGCAGCCGACACTCCATATGTCGATTGCACGGGTGTACTCCTTGAAAGTGAGCATGACCTCCGGCGCACGATACCATCTGCAATGACCGGGACGCGCAGATGTCATTAAGTCCGCGAGCTCGCAGCGTAACTTGAGGCGCACCTTGTGGCGACATATTCTGTCATGAATGTGCTACTGTCGTTGGCAAAGTTGGGAGGCGGACGTGCAGATCGCGCCAGGCCAAAGTCACAAAGCTTGTGCACGCGCTATCAGACCCAGATAGCAAGCCTGAAAAAGAGACAACGGACCTTCAAATCGCAGTTAGCGTTGAGGAGCAGATTGGACGGCTTCAAATCACGGTGAAGTACATCGGCAGAATGCAATGCTTTCAACGCTCGTAACGTCTAGCGCGAACACAGAGAAGGGATGTAGGCGAACGGCATAAAGGCCAACGGTGTCAGTATCAGTAGATGAAGGAAGGGGGTGTCTTGCGTACCTGATAAATGAAATACTGGCAGTGATCGTCGCTCAGGTCCTGCGTACGGATAACGCGGTGGAGATCAGTCTCCATGAGCTCCTGCACGAGATACACGTCCTTGAACTCTTCGAGGCTTGGAGGCCGGAGAATGTCCAAGATGGAGATGATGTTTTCATGGTGGAAGTGTCGCAGGAGCTTGATCTCGCGGAGGGTTCGGAGGCAGAACATGGAGTGATCGAAGGGCGTTATGCGCTTGATCGCAACCTTGCGCTGGGACGGGACATGGATGGCAGAGCTGTTCAGGGAGGGTGTCGTCGTCTAGGATGCGGTCCAGAGAAAGCATCGCGGACGCACCAGACGATGCCGTATGCACCTTCGCCGATCACATCCAGCATCTGGTAGTTGGAGCCGACAACGAAGTTGGCCGCTGCCACCCGGTCAACCGTCTCGGCCATGTTCAACGAGAGACAAGTCAAAGGACGTTGTAGACGAGGGTGTGGGGCAAGTAGGATGCCTGTCGACGGGGGCACGACAGTCTTCCACTGCGGCACCAGTATTCATATTCCATGTTAGACGCCGTCTCTACCTCGAGCTAATTTCAGGTTTAATTCCGGTGACCTCTGCTTTTGGACTTGCCAAGCACTTATCCGCGGTCAAAAACCGACTCACGTGGTCTTCCCTTCCTAGCACAGAGGAACCAGATTGGACATCCACCGCCCGCGTACTGCTCGACCTGCCGCCGTTATAAATCCCTCGTTCCCCGCGCACCTCCTCTCTAGTCCCCTCTCCGTCCATTTCCAGCTCCTCGTTACCACCTATCATCTCTCATGCCTGCCCCAGACAACAGGAAAGAACCTGACGGTGCGCACGAGCCCAGTCGGGACGGTGAACAAGAAAAGGACAGGGAGAGGGATAAGAACGGCAAAGCGAAAGGTTCTGCCAAGAGTACGTGCGAGCAGGTCCGACGCTGCAGCTTGTCACTGACATGCCGTTCGTTCGTGAGCAGCTAAGGATTTGTCGCATGTTCCGTGTAAATTTTTCAGAGTCGGTTCGTGCACTGCTGGGTCGTCCTGCCCGTTTTCCCATACGGTCCTTGAGCCTGGCCAGCAGAAGGAAGTCTGCGCATGGTTCGTCAAGGGAAACTGCAAGTTTGGGCATAAGTGCGCTCTCGCCCACATCCTGCCGGGGCAGAGCATGTTCATGGATCGGAAGAATAAGAAAGCAGCCCAGCTCGCCGCCCAGGCTGGTGACTCTGGGGTTAGTAGTGCTCGTGAGGGCGGGAGGGGCGGAGGGCGTAGTCAGAAGGGTGGGACGCAAAGCGGTTCTGGTGGTGGACAATCTCGCAACGGCCTGTTATCAGGTTCGACTGCGCCAACTCGCGCACTGGCGGGCAATTCACGATCGGGCATACCCATGCCTCTCAAAGTTACTTTGTCCCCATCGACTCCAGCGCCGCCTGTCAAGGACACCGATTTTGCGTCATTCGGCCTACCTGACGAGAGCAATAAGCTGCCAAGTGCACCTGCTCAGGGTAAACCTCCCGTTACGCAAACCTCGCCAGAGGTCTCGGAGGCTGTTCCTGCTCCAGATTCTACAAGTGCTGAGCCGATTAATATTGAGGCACCCACACACGCGGAGGCAACGGAGTCTGGTCCGCTCCCGACGAGTACTCCCAGCGCCCCACGCCGTATGGGCAATGCATATGGCTCGCCGCCGCTGGACTTTGGACCCATCGGTTCGCCGCCTCGTTCGTCACCTTCCGGTGCACGGCCGGCGCGCGTCAATGGCTTCTCACCTGGTACCTCACCTCGCACTGTTGCCCTCTCCACTTCTCCATTTTCCGCGCCCGGAACGCGCACGGTATTTGCAATTCAAAACGACGAGGACACGTCAACTGCAGTCAAGGCGCGTTCGGGCCTGTCTGCGTCTCTCGGTGCGATGATGAATTGGCCGACTGACCGCCCGTCTCGGAGATTAGATGGTGGCGTTGTCGGGGACGTCGTGGTTGAGGACGAGGACTTGGAAGAGTTCATTCCGAGTTCCCTCACGGATTTACTCACGCCCGAGGAAAGGTCGAGACGTATGTCGCGCACGAACGGAATTCGCCCGAACCTGATGGGCCCAGAGCGAGAGGGTGCTGCGGGACAGCGTCCGACGGCAGAAGGGCAGCACCACAGATACTCGCGTTCGGTGCCTGCACCGTCATTGTTGCAGGATATAAAGTCCATCTGGGCAGACAATGGCGTCAGTTCTGCAGACGGTTCTGAGCTGGGGCTGCCTAGCACCCCAGGCTTCAATGTCACGAGCGGTGGTCTTGGTA
This sequence comes from Fomitopsis pulvina, assembly GCA_964035675.1. Lineage (NCBI taxonomy): Eukaryota > Fungi > Basidiomycota > Agaricomycetes > Polyporales > Fomitopsidaceae > Fomitopsis > Fomitopsis pulvina. Next base: position 1,798,969 of record OZ037967.1, on the reverse strand, counting down.
ATGGTACCCCTAGTTCATTCACGTCGAACTCTGGTGCTACCGGTCGACCAGCCGGGGAGGAGATGCTCTCACCGTCTAATGCCTCTGCTGCGTTCCTTCCTGGCCTTCACCATCACTATCTCAATGCAAAGGCGCAGCATTCCAATTTCCTAGGAGGTATAACATCCTTGTACCCGTCGACCGCTAATGGACTTTCCCAGAGCAACTTCTCGGGTCCCTATGGATCAGGTCTGCCGGCGGGTGCGCTCTCACCGCCTCGAACAAGCGCTCTTGGCGACCGATACCAGCTGGGTACCCCGTCATCTTCCGACCTATTATATGGTCACCAGCATCACCCAGGACAAGGAATCCTTGGCAATGACGGGTAAGCTCCTGATGGGGATGATCGTGGCGCCACCGTCTCACCGTCTGCTAGAGCTCTGCATGTACACGCACCGGGGCAGAGTCTGCCACAAGGTCTGGCGGCTGGCTACTCAAGGATCCACGCGTTGCCCCCACCCGTCATTGCTTCTCCTTCGACTCCGGGCGCGTTCAGTCAGACAGGTGGTTTCTCTCCCGGTGCCAAATTTGGGCACGCCCAGACTGTATCAGGAGATTGGCACAGTGCACCGCTGGGCACCGCGAGCGCTTTGGACTCGATCGGTCCCACACAGAACTTTGCTAACAAAACATCGGGTTTGACCAATTTGGGTGGATTAGAATCCGTATTTTCGCAACTCTCATACTCGGCAGCTACCACGCGTGCGTTCGTAGTCACTAATTCTGGCGGTGATCTCATGCATGGAATCTAGGTGGAAGCTCAGGTGCAGTTGGTAACGGCGCACGCAACACAAGTGGGAGAAGCTATAATCCGCAAGGTTCATTGAGTCCATTGAGTAGGCCAGTGCTGACCGGAGATGACGACGACCTATTTAGCATGGATGGTTTGACACACCAGTAATGGCTGTATGTACAAAAGTATTGTTGCCATGTCGAACAGGTCAAGAGATCATGTGTAGTTTAAGTTGTGGTGGATTCCGGGATCCTCGTCAGCACGTCCTGTTTGTATTGATGCAGTAGCTTAATTTAGGATTGTCTTGGTTGAGGAGCCTTACAATAACCTGACCTGTCTCACAATCTCTATGGTGTTATTCAAGTTTTATAGGAGTTACCTGTTGAATGTGTTGCACACTGATATTGAGATTCACTGCTGTACTTGATAAGTAGCTATGGGTTTATTAAAGTGATTAACAGTTACAATACAGTACTGATCAGAATGCAGCCAAAAGAAGTAGGTTCTAATTATAGTGTGATTCAAGTCTACTTGAGGTACCCTATGATTGCCCAGTACAGACATCATTCTTTCTGCTGAAGTGAATGACTTGTAAGTGGCATGACAAAGCTCAGAAAATGTTCAAAGAGGTGTAGTCAACTTCACAATAAGTCATGTCCAGTTTTAGCCAAACAAAAACTAACCATGCACATGAGAATCTTAGTACTACATTGAGAAATGATAAGTGAGAGTGAATATTACAGATCATCACTTGCAGATAGATACAACTGATAGCAACAGCATTCAACAGAAAGGTTGGAGAACAAGAGATGATCCATATAGGTAACCATAGCAGACATTCACAAACAAACTCCCTTGTCATAGTGTATTGTAGCTCCCTGCAAAGCAATACAGTCAATATTGTTTTGTTCTGTGCAAAAATAAACGTACATATTCGGGCTTGCCAATCTCCGCTACCGGTTGCTAACACATTTCCTGCTGGACTGAGATCAATGGAGATAACTGTTTTGACGAGTTCAATTACACGATACCCAGCAATTATGCCTCACTCACCGGAGTTCTTGTGTCCCTGAAGCATACAATGAGCAGTCGCAGTCTTTGCATCCCAAAACTGCACTCCTCGGTCTTTGGAGCCGGAAACAACCCATTGGCCATCATGCGACACGGCAACGGAGAGCACATAATCCTGAGCACCCTGTCAGCTTCCTGAGATACGCGCCAGAAGCACAACAAACCTTATGCCCAGTGAAATTCATAGTGCAGAGGCTCCCTTTCTCTCCACCATCTTTGACCCCATTCTTACCTGGCGTGAGGGCTCCAGCAGGAACGTCCCTCCTCAGTATTGGCCGCAGATCCCAATACTTCAGTGTCTTATCGAGACTTCCGCTGACCAGTCCCTTCCCGTCTGGGGTGAAAGCTACGCTGTACACGCTGTCGCGATGTCCCTTGAGTCGCTCGACGAGAGCCCCAGTGGCAACGTCCCAGATGCGAACAATGGTATCGAGTGACCCGGCAGCTACAAGACGACCGTCTGGCGAGATGCACACGGAGGTTACGCCCGCATCAACAGTGTCTTCGTTGATGGACACTGAAAAGGCGTATGATGAGCACTGCAGTTCGCGAAGACAGCTAGCAGAACAATTACATATTTTACAGGGCGAACGTTCCGTCATGTCCCATATACGGGCTGTTTTGTCGCCCGACCCAGAAACGATGAGCCTCCCATCCTTCGAGAAATCGAGGGAGTATATTTCCTGCTGATGCCCGTCGAAGACGTTGCGTATCCGCTTCGTGGCAATATCCCATATCTAAACACCACCTCAGCATCTCGTCACAAGCACAGAGATAAGGGCACATACTCTGATCTGCTTGTCTTCAGCACCTGTGGCAAGAAGCTTTCCGTCCGGACTGAAGCATACACTTCGAATGTACAGATCGCCAGTCTTACTCGCCTGCTCGTCAACGAGGACACTGGCGTGCATGTGATCAGCTTGATCAGCTTGCCTGTTGCACCAGCGAAGCACAGAACATACCAAGTCTTTTGACCTGACTTCGTATCATAGATTTGCGCTGTTCGGTTGCACCCCGTCGCGAGATACTTGCCGTCTGCCGAGAACCGCACACAACATACCACGCTGGACCGCTCGTGTTCGTAATCAGCACAAAGACATTCGCATCAACACGCACCTCTCATGCATCAAGGTATACACCAAATTCACGTCCAGCGCTCGCTTCTTCCCGTTGCTGCTCCCGCTCCCAGTGCCTTCTTTCCCAGTATTTGGGTGGAATACTGCAAACCAGTCGGGACCCTCTTTCTTTAGTTCAGGTGGTACGACCATCGGATCCATACTCAAATCAACCTGCATTGGTATGGGGACATTGTCAGGGTTGGCGCTGTTGGGTGCAGACGATGACATGGTGGGCGTGTGGGGAAAGGGTGGGTTGACTGCAGATAAGGCGAGGTAAGTGGTTATTTAATATGCGGCGAGAATCAACGCGATAGTCCGCAGCACCTATTGGCGGGCGTTGTGTCGCCAAGATAGAAGCCATGATAGTCCCCATTACCCCGACGCTCTATGAGTAACGGTACAAGGCAGCGTTGGACATAGATGCGCGTTTACCACAAGAACATCGGTAGCAATAATCTCAGCAATCGACTGGCAGCACAGGCTGCATGAAGCGGATCGCAGGGCAAAAACACTGGGCAGAACAGATCACTCACCCCCGCCATTCATCCCAGGCTCCTGCCCTGATCCCTGATTCGCTGGACCCCCTCCCTGACTCTGGCCTTGCATTCCCGACCCCGTTCCAGCCCCCTTGTCCTGCGGCTGCGAGCCTGGTCCGATCCCCGCACCCCCCTGCTGCCCCGCGTACGGTGGCGGTGGTAGGGAAACCCCCATGCCCATGCCACCTACACCTGGTGTCGGAGGTAACTTGGGAGTAGCACCAGGATTCATGTTGCTGCTGCCGTTCTCCCTCCCATTTACACTCAAGCTCATTCCATCTCGACTGCTCGGTACGGGAGGGTTCGTCGAAGTCGGCGTCGCAAGCGGGTTGGGATTTGGGCCTGGACCAGATGCAGGTGGTTGGGGCCCGGGAGGAGCAGCAGAGGGTCCAAGGGCAATACTCTGGTGATGCTGCGGATGCGCACTCGGGTGGTTCATCGACGGTGAGAAGGGATCTTCCAGTTGTGCAGGGGACGGGTCAAATCGCGTGAGTGGGTGAAGAGGGATACGGCAAGGCATGGGCATAGGAGAAGGAAACGAATATTGGGCATATGCGGGAGAGGGTAAGAATCAACAAACATAGTAACTTACCGGTCCGATCTGTCTTGACACGCTCAGTTTTTACGCGCTTCACCTCCCGCGAGTCGCGCTCTCTTTCTCTCTCTAGTCTTTCCCTCTCCATCCGCTCGCGTTCGCTCATTAATCCACGCTCCCTGTCGCTTAATACCACGCCACCCCGCTCGCGTTCTCTGTCCTGTCGCCCATAGAAGGGCTCGTACCCGCCCCCACCTCCTCCACCTCCGGGGCCTGCCCCCATACCCAGACCAACGGGTGTCAGCGGGAGTCCATCACCCGCGCCCTGCACTGCGCTCGGACGCCCCATGCCCAACCCGTCACGGCCCATCGCGTCGCCTCGCACGGGAATGCCGGCTGATGGCCCGGGCACCATACGTATGTCACCGTCACGATCGCGCTCGCGGTCTCTCTCCCGTTCACGTTCACGAAGTACGTCGCGTTCACGCATAAGGTCGCGTTCACGATCGCGGGATGGTTCTCCGCGCATGGAAGGATCACCGCGGAGAGGTGGCTCGGGGCGTAGTGCGGGATCGCGGTCTCGTCCAAGCGAAGCCAACCCAAGTACTTCGCGTTCACGGCCTTGGGAGCGAAGAGCATGCAGCTCAGCGCGGAGAGCAGCGATTTCCTGTTCGTATTGCACGCGAATCTTGCCGTGTTGGGTTTCGAGATCATACAGGGATTGTCGTATGATGTTGAGCTCGTTCACCTGACCATTGACTATGAATATTGATGTAGATGGAGGTGGGCGCGGCACCGTAGCGACGGTGAGTGGAAGAGTGTAAACGATCACAAAGAAGAACACGGGACAAACACGTACCTTTACTGTCGAGGTCGTCTCTCTGACCCCGAAGATGGCTCAGGTCGTGGGCAACGAGATCGAACTCTTGTTTGATAGTCTCGAAACACTCATTGAGTTTGGCATGGCTGTGTTGTTGCCCGGAAGGGCCCTGAGTAGAGGCACCAGTGGGTTGTAGGTGCTTGTGCTGTCGGTAAGAGGGGGCGGTGAGCAGCACGACAACGGAGGAGAGGGCAAGTACGGACGTTGTATATGGATGAGGACATGGGCCGATGGGAGAGGCGGTGGTGGTTGGGGAAAGAAGGAAGCGAGGCGTTAGCGCTGCCGGAGTTGACTTAAGCGACCCATCCTAGCCAGGCGCCGTCCCTGGCTTTTTCCCACGTGGCTCCCCCGATCCATCTTACCGGGATCCCACGCATCTCAGATCCCGCCAAGGTTCCCCAGATCTGGCGATGACACGCGTCACCGCCGCTTCCTCTCCGCGTTTCCCCGCCATGGCCACGAATCGCAGGCTCAAGGCAGGCCACTTGCATCTTGTTAGGTTAGTATGTTCCTCCACCATGCAGCCTCGCTGCCACAGGAGACGATCTCGACGACAACAACCGTTTGCACAACGCTTTGTGTTATGAAAGTAACGTGAGCTACATCTCAGTTTGCCATTCATTGCTCAGCGCCTGCTGATTGAGGAGTAAACTCTGAAGAATACGCCAATTGCAACCGACCTTGCCAGAAATAGCCTCCTTCTGATACGCACCTCCCGCCCAGGCCCTTTTGTCTTGGAGTGTCTTCTCACCATCCTTCTTTAGAGCTCTTCCCACCTTCGCGTGCGAAATCCCGGACACCAGTCGGCCCACAACTTCCTCCTTCTGCCGTCGCACATCACCACGAGTTCATCTCGTCTCCGACGCCTGCAAGGTTACCATGATATGCAATCTTCTTCTTCCCACCCTCATTCACTAGGCCAGACCGTCGATGAGTTAGCTTTCGATTCTTCCGCGCGACTGTCCGGATTTCAGTTCGGCTGCCGCACCACTGCATTGGGACTGGCAGCCCACTGACACGCCGGCGTCTGCTCCTTTCCTTCCTTAATACCCAAGTCATTCACATCATAAGTTTTGTTGTACCAGATCCACATCTGTGATTTTGAGTACTGATTTGTCCAAATTGTCCGCACTCACTTCCGGAATATATCGGAGACTCAGATTTAGACGAGCTGTCATGCCTGTTGTAAGTATATGCGGTGCATGAGCCCATGCCATGCCGTTCTGATACTGTCTGTCCCCCGTGAAGGATTATTCAATCACTATTTTGATGTCTACCAGTTGCATCTAGGCATCAGCCTGACCATCTCAGCATGACCATATTAGGTATGGTACCTGCCCTATTTATCACAGTTTGCCCATGTCTCCTGTACACTGGCCTGCAGGCAAGCAAGCTGACCAATGCTTGCAACGAGTTATTGCCATATGGTTTCCATTTTTCATGGCAGTGAACATTAGATGTGTTTGGGTTCATAATACTGTGTCTGGCTGGGATCTCAGCTGAGTTAGCCTATTCAGTCAGTTGAGTACAGCAGGCAAAATATTTGTCCTATCTCCAAAGTAAGTACACCTGTATGTAGATAGCTATAATTGAAAGGATCACAGCCATGTAACCCTCATGCAAAAAGATGTGAGGGCTGGATCCTGGCCTGACACACTACTTATACTGTGAGTTAACAGAAAATAGGTAACATCTGGACACTGGAAACATGAGTGTATATTAGGGATGATCAGGTTGGATTTATAAGCAGACCTGGAGGTTGCACATGGCAGAGACAAGCAGTGGGGCTTAGGCTGCTCAGCTCATGCATAAGGGTGCACATCATTTGAATGCTCCAAAATCTCACCACTCCTTGTCACTGAAGACATGAGTTGATGTCAGACCGGCAGATATTTGGCCGGAATTTGGTCTCAAATTGTGACCATTGAGACTGGATTTCAGACCGCCGAATAGGGTTACCAAAAAAGGAAGATAATTGGAATTGAAAACTTGAGCATATTTACCTGGCGAATATCCGGTCGCAATGGTCACAATTTGAGACCGAATTTCCGCCGGATATTCGTCAGTCTGACATCAACTCATGTCTCCAGTGAAACGCGTCCATTGATCTGTACTTATGTCCCGTCGCCATAAAAAGTGAAAACCCCGCAGTGAGCAGTTGCCAGTGTCTTCGGGCTTTTACATTCTCCGCCGGCAACTCCCGCGGGGCAGCCACAGCCGCACACGCACCGGCTCTAGACAATATCGAGACCAACAAGCGATATGCCCGAGTCCTCTATGCAAGCATACCTTGCCACCAAGTATATGTCAGGCCCAAAGGCAGATGCCATCCTCTCCCATGCATCTACTGGTCTGACCAATAAGAAGAAACGCAAGCCAACCTCCAAGTCCGGTACCACAGGCTTGTCATTCATTAAGGATGATGATATTTTCGGCTGGGACAGTCACCAGGACGTGGATGACGACGATGTTGCGGAAGCAGTAGTCGCGGAAGACCGTGGCTTCAAAAAGCGGCAGCGGACGGACGAGAGTTCCGGTTGGGCGACCATCCGCGAAGGCGAGCGACGCGAAGAGACGCCCCCTCTCGCGCCAGATGAGCAGCCTCAGGTCGTTGAGGAGCAATCTACGTTCAAAGGCGGTCTCCTCACCTCTGCTCAACTCAAGGACACTCTCCCGAGCGAGAAATCGATGAAGCTAGCGACCGAAGCTGACCGAAGGGAGCAAGCGGCAGCGCAGGAGACCGTCTATCGTGACTCCTCCGGCCGGCGAGTCGACGTGACCGCAGAACGCGCGGAGGCTGCGCGGAAAAAACGCGAACGGGAGGAACAGGAGGCGAAGAAGATGGAGTGGGGAAAGGGTCTTGTGCAGCGTGAGGATGCACAGAAGCGGAGGCTGGATGAGGAAAGGATGCGCGCAAGGCCGTTCGCAAGAGACAGGGATGATGTGGAAATGAACGAGGAGCTGAAGGCTCAAGATCGGTGGGATGATCCTGCAGCTGCGTTTCTAACGGTAAGCTTTGATCCAATGATTTGTTGTGGGTCCGAACCTATAGTCCTTTCCTATATATTTAGAAAAAGCGAACGAAAGGCCCTCGAAAACCAGGATATGTAGGCCCACCACCACCCCCGAATCGCTTTGGCATCAAACCAGGGTACAGATGGGATGGTGTCGGTACGTCTACTTCTCCTCACCACCTGTGTGGCTGCTCACTATACTTCTACATGTAGATCGCGGCAACGGTTTTGAGAAGAAGCTGTTCCAGCGACAGAACGAGAAGCGACGACGCGGGGTTGAAAGCTACCAATGGAGTGTTGATGATATGTGACGCCTTATGCCGTCTTTTCGCCATTCAAATGCCTGCCACGTGGACAATCTGCTCTCTGATTACGACGTGTGGGAGGGAGTTTCTGTCCTCGGGCAGCTATTCATGCACATGATTGGCATCGATTGACGCATTGAACTTCGCGTCCATTGTGAGTAAATGTCCGCAGCAGTTACGCTGAATATCGACATCCGTAGGACAGAGACCAATATATCTTCCCACTTCCCTCGAACGTGCCTCGCGGTTCTCCCGGGCAGACGGCAACGTTCGATGTTGCAGTGTGGTCCTATCTTGCGGCACTGAACAACAAGTCTCCTTATCGAGCACCAGTCCTGCAGGTAAGGTACGTGCAGTATCTTCAAGTGACTTTCGAACGTTCACTCTAATCTTGAATAACCATGTGGCTACAGATACTCAAGAAATCAGCAAGCGACCGTGTCTTGGTACTCCACGCGAACCCGTGCGATCCTTGCCATCACGCCTGCCTTCTGTGCCATCCAATAGGTTCGGTCCCGTCCTGGTCCATACGACAACCCATACTGCTCCCTGCGAGACTGCCGTACGCAGCTTGCTCAGAAGTACCGTATGGCGTTGCGCTTCCTTGTTGGAATAGCGCATAAATAGCACTGGAAAAGGTCACTCCCCTCAGCAGCTCACGCCCCCGCCACGAGTCCAGAGCCATTTGATTCCCGAGCGTCATCAGTACCATGCCTAGCATGCGCTGGCTCAGTTTAACTGTCCTCGGTGCAGCCCTTGGCGCCTCGGCTACCACGCTCACCAAGCGGGCTACTGCATACTACAACCCTACTGACCACGGCGGATCCATGCTCACCAACGCTGGTGATGGATATGGCGAGCCTCTGAATGTGAGGTTTGTTTCCCTTTGTCATCGAGCGTGCGCCTTGACGCGTCAAGCACAGGTCATCATTTCGGGACTCAGCTCGCCTAATGTCCTGACATACGATGGCGCGATCAACTACGCTCGTGCTATTGGTTTGTACGTACTATTCTCTGTCGTGCTAATCTTGTATTTCTGACCGGCTATTGAATACCATCAGCTCAACCGAATGCCTTGGGATTCACCTAGGCGCTCCGCAGAGCGCCAACCTCGGCGACGGCAACGGTTGGGTCAACCAGACGATCGAAATACGCGAGGACTATGACGATGTGTCTCTCGGGACGTGCCTCGAGAGCGCTATTGGCGGCAACCATTTCCGGTGAGTGTTTTGTCTTCATATTATACTCGCATGGATGTTGATGCACGGCAGGATATTCGTGCAGAACGGGTCGCAAGCTGATAGCGGTGCTCTCTTCTTAGCGTAAGCATGTCCGTTTCTGCCTGCTTATTCTCCGACAAACTGATTGCTGCCGTTAGCACCTCTTATGAGGAGCCCGCCACGGACGATCACGATATTGAGCCTAATGGATATGACATTGGACGGTACGCCTGGGTCTCCATACTTGCCCCAGCATTAAGGATGGTCCTCTGACCAACACGTCTGGCTTCCCACAGCGACGACCTCGTTTCCTGGGCGCTCGGTACGACGAGCTACAATGGTGTTACGTACAGCACCACGGCGGAGAACATAACTGGTCTGCTTCAGCCGGGAAGCAGTGGAATCAATCACAGTGAGACTTCCCTATGTCAGATGGTGTCTGCGCATGGCTAACACGTCCTATTCGTCCCAGACATCTCCATCGATGGCATCGTAACTCTCTTGACGGTGACGATCCAATGAACGATGTAGGATTTCTCGAAGTTGCGGTATCAGCCGGATGTGTCAGCTTATCGTGCGCTAGGCATTGTACAGTCTTAACTCTACTCTTCTTCTTCGAAAGGACGTGTAACTGGTTCAGCTGAGGAAAACGATACGCCTGCGTACTGGCTAGACTCAGCTACGGCTGTGAGATCTCGATTGGGGGTCGGGGTGATGTAAGTATGTACCATACTGCAGCACTGCATCGAGGCACCTGCCACAAATTACCGCGCTTGTGTGGATCGCTGTGAGAGCCCTCATGAGTCAGTTCCGCGAGTCATCTTGTCTAAAGCGGCCAGGGACCTTAAGCAGCACTCGAACATACCGTCGGAATATGCAGATTCCTTGATCGTCGATCATCGATCATCCTTTGAACCGCTCGCTCGCGGTGCCTCACTCACAAGGACGAAGAACAAAGGCCACGTCTGCAAATAACAGGCGAGTTTGCCCCTTGCTATGCGGTCGCTCTTTGACGAGGAAAACCATAACTAGTTGTTATTGAAGGGCATCGTAATCCTAGTAAGTAGAGGCGGCATTGAAATACAATGCCGCGGATCCATGCCAGCAGTCGACAGAACAGTCTCGTATGCTATCGTAATCCAAGACAAAATATTCGATGGAAACATGGTGCGCCGGCCAGTCCACCTTCAGAAATTGACAGTGTGCGAGGGAACGCCTGCTTCGCTCAAGGTAGGGCGTGGCGTGCCTGGTAGGTTATATCGGATGAGCGACCGCGATGGTGAAAATGCTGTTTTCCGCCCAGCCAAGCACGAGTCAGTTGGACTGTAGTCCATTGGCACTGAAATCTTTAGATTGTCCCTCTCAGATCGACTTGATGATCCACTAAGGCACAAAACTACTGCCACACCGGTCGAACGCCGCGTAACACAACAATGGTGGCGGATCCCATTGTCAGATGCAAGCGCGCCGATTTTCGAGATTTCTCATTGATGAAACCCAGCCGGAATCCGAGTGCATGATCCCACTTTGCTAGCGTGTGGTTGTCAGATTTTGACATGTACGTTACACCCATCGTTCAATCCAAACGCTATCCTGACCACGCCCCTAGCCCGAGTATTCACGCTGTATCGTAATGTTGGCCCTTCGAGGTGACAGAATGGTGCAACTGTTGGAGGCACAGGTCTGCAGGTGCAATAGAGATATCTGTGTCCAGATCATCACGAAGCCGGATTTTAATAGTTGTAGGCTGTTTTTTCGTCGAGCTGCCTTGTCTCAGGCTTATCGACCGCGCGACGCATTTATCCATTGTGGTATTGATGTGGAGTCGGACCACGCAATTCGGCTGCGATGACCCAGCGAGGGCGACACAAGGTGTGGATGCAACGAGTTTGGCGCGCAGTAGGCTCATAAATCAGCCTTCGTATGACGCAGAGGAAGACAGTCGTTCCTCTCGTATACTCGCGCAGAACCTCCGAGCATATTCTTCGCAAGTTCAACTATTTCTCCCCTACTGTTCCCAGAATCAGGGATACAGGGTTAAGATCGTGGAAAGTAAGGGAACATGTAGCGCATACCAACACTCTGGTCCTGAGAGCCGAGAGAGCAGAGCGAGCTGAATGATGATAAGAGTGGTGCTTACGCCTTACTTCATGTTGCCATGCTAATTCGATTTCAGTCGGTCCAAAGGGTCTCATTAAGGGCATTGTACCATAATAATACACGAAATAACACCACGAAGTACTGTACTTGATACAATTTTGGACCAAAAACCCCGAGTGCGACGAAAGCAAGGACGACAATATAATTACACTAGGGATACAGTAGGGTGCATGGTGTACGTTGTCGATGGACCGCTGGGATCGTCAATGCATTGTTAGCTAGTTACGCACGACGCGGTTCGTACAGGGATTCGTGCAGGGAAGTGGATGCCCGTCGCGCGGCCTTGGGTACCATGCGGTAAGGATGCATGCGCGCTATGCGCGAGATGCGGACGTGGTTCTGTCTGAAGTGGTCGACCATGGGCCCGGTAATGAGGAGCGGTCGCACGCGGTGAGCTGGACGCGATTTGTGTGATGGCGAAGGCGGAGGGCTGGGGAGCTGGGGGACAGGGGGGACCTGTGGGATGACGATGAGTGCGTCGGCCTTGTCCATGGTCGTGAGGAGAAGCGTGACGCCCTCGGGCGGAGGAGCGAAAGGGTTGGAAGGAGAACCGGAGCGTGAACGCGCTGTGCATGACGAAGTCGTAGATGAGATGGAGGACTGGCGACCGCGGGGGCAAGGTCTGGGGTGGGGCTGTAGCGTCTCGGGAGACTGCCAGAGCTCAACATAAGAAGGGATGTTCACTTGATGGAGAGAATGGAGAACGTACAAGGCGGTCATAAGGATCGTGAGAGTCGTAGTCCTCGGTTCGCTCTGCGCGCACGAGAGGGTACGGGAGGCCGAGCGAGTGCAGCGGGGGTAGCGAGGGGCGGACATCGCTGCAAGGAGGTTCGAAGTGCGCCATGGATATGCAGCAACAAGTTGAAGAGGATGTGAAGAATGGTGTGTGAGATCAAATGGGGAGGAGAGGGAGTGCTCGGGAAAGTAGCTATTGATGATGATGGACCACCAGGGTACCAGATGCAAAGGCCTGCCTTTAAATTGTCTAGATGGGCGGGGTATCGGGCGGTAAATGGAGCGAGAGGCACTGCAGGATGAAGGGCCGGCGACCACGAGCTCGCCTTTATAGGCTAGCCTCTTCAATACTGGTCCACATCGACATTGTCACATCGCCAAGTTAGTTCGTCCCAATCCGTCGTCAATGGAAATCACCATGATTCGCTCTCTTATTCTTCCTCAAAATCAGGACAATACCCCTGTTGTGGGCGTTTGTTTGGCTCCCCAGCGGACTTCCAATAGTATTTGTTCGAGATCGCATCATAGATTCTCCTTCACTTCGTGACCTACCCAGCTTATATTTCGAGAGCGTGGCATGTCCCAGAGCCTGACCTTCCGCGCGGAAATCGTGCAATGCGCATCCGCGTTGAGGAAGGAAGCTGGGGGTGGGAGTGGGGGGCTTGCGTACTTTGGTCGTACTTCGCAGAATATCGCAAAACAGACGCCCTCTGTAGTTCCCACGCATTCTTGGCTTTTGTTCGCAAAAAACAGTACAGCGACAAACTTGATATGGCCGGGGCAACACCCAAAATCAAAATCGTAAGGTCTGCATTGTCTCCCACCCGAGCTCTATTGATCTCCCCGGGGTCTACATGACCATCGTCCCTACCACTTGCTTCTCATGTTGCAACGCTTGCACCTGCCTGAATGAGTAGCTCAACGGAGCAGAGCCAGGCCTCTCTGCTGCGACATACCAGATCCATGATGAGTCGCACACAATGGGGAACGCGCTCAGATGGATGCTCATGAAAAAGTACGTGTAGCAGCTCTCGCGTGATGCCACGCCTACTCACTGTCGCGCGGTGTGTACCGAATAGCCCCAAAGTCGAGTTTTGCGGTTATAGGTCAGCCTACGCTCCTTCCTATGCCATGTTGTTGTTTCAAAGACATGTTTATGGTGCCTGAAGTGTGACAGGATTAGATTCGAAAGTCAGCACCTTTTACCGCTATTGTCTATTGCACAATACGGCTGTTTCACTCAGCGCCTGTTGACCTTTCCCCCTCCTGTTCCCGAACAGTCCCGTAACATCTCGCTTTGACTCCTGTATTCTTCACTGCTCTGTACTGACTCTTGAACGTTCCCTTTTATACTTGCCTTATTGTCCGGGAGAGTTACCATAGCAAGAATCCTCAGTCCTTCCACTGACATCTGTAGTGACTGTGTAACCCGAGTACTGACATTCTCATTCCCCAGTGTCCCTCACCCATCCGAGAATCACATCCACATGCGAATCCAGATGTACGGTATGCATTGTTAACGCCGTCACTGAGGTCATGACAGAAGCGCTCATGTCCTGTATTCGCCGTGCAGACAACCTCTCGTCGCTGGTCGCTTTGTTGCAAGCCCTCTCTGACCTTGATGACCTGTGTGTGACAATCGATGAAGCATACAAGAGGAGCCTTCGGGAAGACCATTACGAGCACTGGAACGAGAAAAGCTGACCGTTGGTCCACCTCTCTTGTACTATTTCGGACCCGTCAGTCGGCAGGCCCTAGAAGTCGGCACCCTTAGCATATCTCGTCTCGCTCCCAATGCCTTGCCATGGAATGTTTTGTGTACCATGTACCATGCTAATAGCACCCTCCGAAACCATGTTTTCAATGATATGTTAGCTACAGCGTGAAATCCTTGTTGTCAGCGGACGTCACGCTCTCAGCCACCAGCCGAGGTTGGCCGTGGCGGAGATTAGATTGCTTCTGAGCAGCCACCGATGTGCCTGCGAGACAAGTTCAGACAACTGCATGCTTCCCCCGCATGGCCTGCATTTCTCGCACGTCTCGTGTGTCCTAAGACCCATGGTATGAAGCACACATGACGACTGGCCTTGACAAACTAACTTCTGGCAAATCAATCTCGGAGGCAGCTCTGGAAGGTGCACCGCAACTGTTTCTCTGTCACTGACCACATGCTTCACTAGTAGTATCTTCATGCACATAGCTACTTAATCTTATCATCCTCGTTGTGTAACATATATATGTAGCTGTCGATTTGAGAGCTCGAGTCCCGAGCCCAGTAACTGCCGTGCGGACCTTGAAGTAGGGCTGTGGGAATTGTGTGATGCCTGCGTGACCGCCGACTTCCAGGGCCTGCCGACTGACCGGTCCGAAATAGTATCTCGTCTGTTGCTCGCCCCGTTTGCTACTTTGTTTGTATCGTTATCTTTCTCTTGCCGACGGTCTCCCTGGTGTGTCTATGGTAACATCAGGTTTCGCCGCTATATACTTACGTTCGACAGGTCGTTATCCTGTGTGTGACACATTCTCGTGGCTTATATGGAGATTAGTGTTTACACTGCTGGCCGGCGTGGAAGAGATGAAGATGGTATTGCTACAGTGGTCGCTATCGTTATTCAAGTTTTGCTGCTAGTCAAGTTCCTCACTACGAGCTTCTGAAGACTCAACAGCGCTCATTGCGCCTGCTTCGGCGAGTTCACCCAGTATGAGCCTTGCGGCCATTCGTACTCTGCGATACTCGACTTATGCATCTCGATGCTGCACGAATATCTGTCAACTACGCCGCGGCTCGAATACGAAAACCAGCCCGCACCTGTAACCTTCAGACGGGTTGCTGGGCACGTTGTAGCGCCCGCTACTGTTGATCGAGCACCGGTAGAGGAAGTGTTCGTGGAGGTGGTCAGCGAATTCGAGGACGTTCCGCTCCATTGACCCAGAGACGGCGATGTAGTCAATCAGGCTGCAGCACATACAGGTCAGTCGTGCCTCATAGGATGTGCAACGGATGTTGACCTCAGATGAATGACATATTCGCAAAGACCGACGCCCCCTGCATGCGGGCAGACAGGGACACCGAACTTCGCGGCCATGAGCAACACACTGAGAACCTCGCTGACACCCGCTAGACGACATGAATCAACTTGGCAGACATCGATAGCCTCCGCTTGGAGGAGCTGCTTGAAGACCATCCGGTTGTGCGCGTGCTCGCCAGTGGCGACACCAATTCCGTAGGGCTTCAGTGCCTTGCGAATCGCAGCATGACCAAGGATGTCGTCGGGCGCTGTGGGCTCCTCGATGAACCTGTTCTCAAGTATCAGCTCAAGTACCGAGACGGAAACAACGTGTAGACTAACCAAGGCTTGATCTCCTCCAAGCTCTTTACGTATTCGATCGCCTGCGGGACATCCCACACTTGGTTAGCATCAATCATGAGCACGCTCCCTGTCGGGCCCGCATTCTTCCCCTTGAGTTCCGGGCCGTTCGGATCTCGCGGCGTCGCGTCCTCCGGGAGGTACTGCGTGTCGTCGATGATGCTCCGGATGATCTTCCCCCGCCGCAGGTCCGAGTTTCTGTCCGCGCCGACCTTCATCTTGAAATGGTTGAAGCCCTGTGCGACCGCGTCGCGTGTGAGGCGCGCGACCTTCTCGTCGGTGTATCCGAGCCAGCCCGCGCTCGTGATGTACGCGGGGTAGCCCCTCTCGCGGACGGTCGCTTCACGCGCAGCCTTCGTGCCCTCCTTTGCCTTGAGCATCGCGAGCGCCTCCGTGGGCGTGATAACATCAGTAATGTAGCGGAACGCGGTCGCAGATACGAGCTCCTCCTGCGCGCGGTGATGAGCAACGTCTATTGGAGGTAGGGTAGCGGACTTACCGGGGTCATGTCGACGACGAGCTTCCAGAGCGGCTTGTTCCGCGAGCGGGCATACATGTCCCAGAGCGCGTTGTCGATAGCCCCGAGCGCGATGTGGATTACTCCCTTCTCCGGACCGATCCTGGCGTAAGTACGGGTCAGCGGATGGCCGTGTCAGGTGCGCGTATATACAGGAGTGGAGGAGAGCGTGGCACCGGGCGTAGCACGAGACTCCGCAAAAAAGCGGTACGGTCAATGCACAAGCCTGAAGGAACTCGGAGATTGTCTCTGACTGAGCTCCGGTATACCGCCTCAGCGCAACCCGGGGAGGCGGAGACCTAGTCCCGTGCATCCGTGCGAAGAGAAGACCCACTCACCATCGCAGTTGGGAGTCTGCGCAGAGGTAGTCCCATGCCTCGCCCATGTTCGCAAAGAGCTCCTCGATGTTCTTGCCGAGGAGGCGTTTCGCGAGCTCCTGGATCGCCATGCACACGATGTCGTTCCCGCGGCCGATAGTGAAGGTCATGCCATGTCCGACGAGGTCTGACGAGGTCTTCAGCGTAACATACGCGGACGAGTAGTCACAGTCAGTGTTCATGGCATCCGTGCCGTCACCCGTGAGCGAGGTGGGGAAGCGGATGTCTGGAGAGATCGCTGCTTAGTTCGATTGACCAACTGCTCCACACAGCGCAGCGTACCATGCGTCTCGTACCCGGTAATCGTGACAGGCATGGCGCAATTTGCTTACCTGGAAAAGCAAGAAAATGCCGAGAAGAGGACAGGGAAGATACTACTATCTCGCAACATGGCGGGTAGACTCTGTCTCTTATAATAAGATGAGTCGTCCCTATATAGTACGATGCATCAGCCTGCCTGGGGAAAGCCGGGCCGCCGGGTCGCCGGGCCGCCACTTTCTTGAAAAGGACGGATGCGCAGAGACGCTGGCCAGAACTGTCTCCTCCCCTGTGTAAACTAGTATCTACGGCTGTCGGCATGACCGCTGCTTCCTCTTCAGAGGCCGGCCAGACCACTGAATGGAACTATGTATGCGGAGTACGGTCGGTATCATTCGCTGAGCAGAATAATACACAGGCACTCGACACAATGCCTACTTCGACGCAAAAACGAACGTCCACTTGTCCCGTCCAGCGCGCACCTCCTCATCTCCCCACCAGAACCTCGCTTGCTCTCTGCCAAAGGTCCAGTGTACGTGTTCTGAAGAAGTTGCATCAGTACTTGCTCGGGGAGTCGACTGTATGCGGGCTCTCACTCGCAGTCAAGATGTAGCTGTCGCATTCAAAAGCCATGGACGAGGGAAGCGGGTCGTGCAAGTGTATGGCAAGGACACGATTAATGAGATCCTGCAGGGTCTGGGTGAGGCACTCTACGCAGTACGCGAAATCATACGCGTACCGACGCTTGTCTCTGCGCGAGGAAGAAGACGGCCATGTCGTCGGTTGATGCGGGTCTGAAGCGCATACATGAGCAGCTCGATGTCCTACAACTGCTGCAACCTTGATTGCCTATTGCCCGCACCTACTGTTTTTGACCGTGACCTGCACA
Source organism: Fomitopsis pulvina (assembly GCA_964035675.1). Taxonomy (NCBI): domain Eukaryota; kingdom Fungi; phylum Basidiomycota; class Agaricomycetes; order Polyporales; family Fomitopsidaceae; genus Fomitopsis; species Fomitopsis pulvina. Next base: position 1,781,214 of record OZ037967.1, on the reverse strand, counting down.
ACAGTTGGTCTGTTTGTTGGGGGGTCTTCTGGAGGAAAGAAGACAACGACGGTGTCGTTTAGTGCATACAACATCTCTTTTGGCTGTATACCGCAATACTCAGAATAAACGGACTGCAGCGAAATAGCAAAAGGTCGCAGAGGTGGGATTTGAATTTGAACCCCTGGCGATCGCTGACCCTATTGCCACTCAGCGTCCATGAATCGACAGGTGTTGGGCTACATCTGTCACCGACTGACCGGATTCGGCACTTGCCCTATGTGGGCCGTGGTCAACATAAGTATTCCCTGCCCATCGCCTCACACAGCACCAACTTGCATAGGTCCAGATACCATTGGACATCCCCGCCATATAAAGGAGGACTCAGAGATCCGCACTTTCGTTTGCCCAACCTGCGGCTGACTGGATCATTGCAGGACACGGCCGCCTTCAAAATGCAAGCCTCCAGCGAGGGGCTGACGCCATACGCGCTGACCCAGTCAACCGTAGTAAAGAAGCATAAGTACCAACCTTGCCACGCAGTCAACGTTGCTCCTTTCTCTAACTACCATCAGACTCGCATGCTCGGATCTCTTCTCCGATAACGATGGCTGTTATTCCGAGCCCTGACCAAGGGCGCGTTCGTCGCCACCCGAACGCTCCCTCGGCCCGTCTATTCCCTCAGAAGATGCAAACGTTGTCAAGTTCGCTCTCGTGCATGCTCGTGTACGCTCTCTGCCGATGGACTGACACGACATTTTGCAGCTTGAACGAGATGGCCGGCCCTTCGCAGTCATTGCATCGCCCCCTTCCCATGTTCATCTGTTACCGCCTCGTAGGTGTTATCTCCAGGAATCACTTGACCGATAAGTCCACTGCCAGCTATCTCCGAGCTCCTCCTGCCTGCTAACCCTCCAACCCCCTTTCACGCATCCCTGAGCTTCACTCGACTGAGCGTCCTATGATGCTTGATGACTTTGCGCCAGGGACACGCGAAGGCATACATATCCCGACCCTCGTATTCCTTAAGATTGTACGCTTCTCATCCCAGTAGAATGTGTCAACCATGCTGACGGCTCTGTGGTCACTCTGCCTTCTGACCCGGCTGTCGGCGTCGGTGTTTTTGCCCCCCGCACTCTGTTCACTTGAGCGTCCTCTGTCTTCTGTCCTCTCTCCCTCTCTTGACCCACTCTCAACGCTGAGATCCGCTGCAGTCGTGGTAAACACAGGGTCGATGGTTTGTTTGGCGACGATAGAACCTTTTCCGTTTGTCACCTGAATATAGACGGATATTTAATGACCACGAGTATAAATTAGGCGGCTGCAATCCACATGCAGTGAGCCGCAGGCTATTGGCTACTAGACGCCCTGTGAGGATGGTCACATTCTGCGCAGCGTAGGATCAGGTCTCAGATTCAGGACATCTTCAGCCTAATCGCAAGATTCCTGGAAAGAGGAACGAGCGATGATAAGTAATTCATACCGTCCAGCCATGGTAGCTATCATGCGGCCCCAGAGCTTAAGCCCTGCTTAGTGAGTAAGCGCAGCAATGGACGTCTACTTGTGCCAGCCATGTCCTCGATCATATCTGTGCTCGTACACGTATGATAGTTGGGTTATTAGACGAACATAATGCCTTCTTTCCTTTGTTCTGTTTGCAACACGAAAGACGCAGCATCACTTCGCAGCCATCCGCATAAGCCTAGAATCTGAGACGACTGCCGTTCGCGCGTCCTACATAAATGGGCACACATTGAAAGATATTTTGCGAGTAGGAGTCTAATCTCGAATGAATGGTCCAGGAATACTCAGTAAACAGTGGTTATACAACCTAGGTTCTGAAGTCTTATGCTCTACAGTGAAGACGTGTTGGAAGCAGGGCTGCATGAGGCACAAGTGCCCTACTCTTTCTTCGGTTTCTTCACCAGTCGTTCAGCCTTTCCATTTGAGGAAGAAGCGCCAGCGGACTTCCTTGATCCCTTCGTCTTCACACGCTGCAACGCACGCTTCGCTTCGCTGTCCGGGAAAGTGGACAGATCGTAATAAGTTTGAGCATATTCCAACAACCTAAAATCACATCAGAGTCGTGATTTATAACAAAACATGCGCGGCGTACCAGTCAGGCCTGACCTCCGACACGGTCCGAATGTATGGTTTCGACGTCAATACGAACTCATTGAAAATTACCCAATCCGGTTGAGTGTCAAGGCCACATGACGGGTGTAGGCTGACAACCTGGTTATCCTTGACCGTAGTATACGCATTCCCTTCTTTGTGGGCGACCTGCATAAAAAATCCGCACACGAATGCCTGCCGCACATACATGTACAGCCGCTTCGGGTCCTCCGTCGTGACGAGATCGATCTCAAAGCGCTCCATTGTCCTTTGCAACTGCGAGCGGACATTCTCAGCTTGCTGCAGCGCCCGTGGAGAAATATAATTGTTCCATGCCCAGCTCTTGTCGTGGAGGTCTACAACATAAACATCAGGCCCGATTAACAAACGAATACGAACAAGAGACTTACTCTGCTGGTAATGGTTATATACATTCATGAGCGTAAGATGATCACCGTCCGGGACAGTCAACAGCGCCTTGGCAGCGTCTGCCTCCCTCCGCTGATTTGGCGGGCGCAGCCATATGTTAGGTACTGCGAGACCTCGTTACTCGTTTCCCGGCACTCTGAATGAGCGCCCCCTACCTGATAGCATAGCGACAATAGTGAGGATCTCATTGCTGCACTTGAATTCCGGGCTCACAATGAGCACCTTTGCCATTTGCGGATCAAGTGGGAACTCAGCCATGATTGCGCCGAGTGCTGTGAGACTTCCATCGTCGTCCAGAGCCGCGAGGTAGTTCAGCAATTCCAGCGCACGCATCAACGTCTCTGGAGCTGGTGCATCGACGTAGTCAAAGCGCACAAGGTCCTGGATTATGGCAGGAAAATTATAAGTGGCTTCACATGTGCATACGGAGAAAAACCGACGCACTTTGATCCCCAGCTTGACCAACTCTAACACCGCATTCGCCAGGTTGCTCCTCAGGATCTCCGGGTGCGTCTGCTCCTCTAGCTCCTTCATGAAATCCTTCTCCGTGTACAGCCTGAAGCACTTGCCCGGCCGCGTTCGGCCTGCCCGACCTGCTCTCTGCTGCGCGCTGGCCTTCGAAATAGGGCTCACCAGCAAACTCTCTACTCGTATCCGTGGGTTGTATACCCTCTGCTTCGAGAACCCAGGGTCAACCACGTACACAATGCCGTCAATCGTCAAGGACGTCTCCGCAATGTTCGTCGAGACCACCACTTTGCGGCCAGGTGGCCCATCTGGCAAGCGCGCTGGCGGTGGGGGGTCGAAGATACGCTCCTGCTGTTGCGGGGGTAAGGAAGAGTACAACGGTACGCATACGAGCGGGCCGACACTTCCAGGATCACTGTTCACCAAATCGTCCGCCTCTAATTTGATCTTCTTACACGCATCCTCGATCTCCTCCTCGCCTGTCAAGAATAATAGGATGTCGCCCGGCTCCTCCGCGCGATGTATCATGAGCACCGTCCGAATCGCCGCCTCCACGTAGTCCGGCTCGGGCTCCTGTGTATAGAACACCTCAACGGGGTGCGTCCGCCCCGGTACCTTGAACAGAGGGGCAGGCTCTCCACTCTTGCGTATGGAGAAGTACTTCTGGAATTTGACAGCGTCGAGCGTGGCGGACATGACAATAATCTTCAGGTCAGGGCGACGTTTCGCGAGGGACTTCAGGAGACCCATGAGAATGTCGGTCGCGAGCGTACGTTCGTGTGCCTCATCGAGGATAATGGTTGAGTAGCGCTGTAGGTCGGGGTCGCTCATAGCTTCCCGCAGGAGCATACCGTCGGTCATATACTTCAGAAACGTGGTGCCGGGTTCCGTCATGTCTTCGAATCGGATTGAGTAACCGACCTGCCTCCCAAGCTGTACTTTGAGGGCATCAGCATGATAGAACTGTATCAATGACAGCTTGAAACGCACCGTCCATCTCGTCTGCAACCCGCTTCGCCACGGACATGGCAGCGACACGACGCGGTTGTGTGCAGCCAATAAGCTTGCCCTTGGTGTGTGGCAGGTCGGCATAGCAGACAAACTGCGGAACCCTGAAAACCAGTCAACATCTGCCAAAAGAAACAAGAGGGATTCAGTTCCAGGTCTTACTGGGTTGTTTTCCCTGAACCCGTCTCTCCCACCATAACGATGATTTGGTTTTCGCTGAACTTTCTCGGACATGGGATATCAGTTATGATCCTCTGCGTCGGGGGCGTCCGGTGCCTGGAGCAGACTCTGACCTCCCCTCACGAACCCGAAGGTTGGGTTAACCACTCACCATTTTTAAGAATTCCTCCATTTGCGCGTACACGGGCAGCTTTTTGCGTACCTCGAGAATCTTTTTGTATTGCGGTGAAAGAGGTTGCTTCGTAAATGGATTGATGTCCCCTTCCTGCGTAGAGACTTAAGCTCAATCCACACTCACTGCACTGACGACGCACCATCGCTTCTTGCACCAGCTTCGAAACCACATGTCTGGGCAGCCATCCGAACAACGGGTCTTTTTCACCAAGAGAGCTGGACGTCCCGACGCTCCGCAGAGGAGGAGCTTTTGTGTAAGGATTAGCCATCGTGAGCGGTGAAGTGAGGTGGCCAGACAGGACAATGCAAAAGGAGGAAGGGAGTCAAAAGTGACACAGCGCAGCAGCTTGTGATCATTACACATATACAGACCATCTCTTACATAAGTACTCAATCTTTGTTATTCATGTCACGTTGCTACTGCACAATATGCTGCCGTGCCAAATCAGGGTTTAGACCTTTATATGTGTGCTCTGAAAAACTTACGGAAAGGATGTATCCAGTTGTGACAATAATTTGCGAACACGGCCACAACGCTAGTACCCTATAGCCAGTGCAGATCGCAGACTAATAGTTCTCCCCTAAGTGTTGAGATTGAGATGCAAGCTTGCAAGTTCGTTTATGGGTTCCAGATGGTACCTGACCCTTGGTAAGTACTTAAAGCAGTCGTTTCAATGTACTAGGGTGCGGTGAATTAGAACTCGGCGCCTGCTTAACGGTTAATTAGCAGGACCCCTCAAGGCTGGGCTGTTTAACAGGGGTAATTTACGGTAATTTACAGCGATATAGCAGTGCACTGTTAGTTACTAGTTCACCAATCAATGTTTTTTCACTCAAGCGTTACCGGCTGCATTTGCTTTGTGTACTGTGACGAAAGTACTGTTGGGTCCGGTACGTGGACTAAACATCCGCTCGAGTTGCAAAATCGACGCCTTCCTCCTGTATCATATACTGTATCGGGCCGGGATCCCAGCCACCCTCTAACACGTCTGAGGTCAGGATAGGCATGACTTCCGATCTTCACCATTCATCATCGCCTCGATTCTTGCCCTCTATGCCACGGCTAGCCGCCCTATAGACTGTCCACAAGTCGACCTTACCCAGCAATATCATCTCCACGCCCTTCATCTCGATGGACCACCACAGATTCTGCCTCCACCTCTCCTCAAAATTGCCTCGGGCCCTGGCGCGCACCAAGGCCCACGCAGGGTTCCATCTCATGCTCTCTAGCATACGAGCCAAACTAAGTAATCTGGTTATCATGCTCCGCGTTTGGTACACAGTACTCAATATACTCAAGCCGTGTATCGTCGCTTGTTTTTCACCCCACCCTCCTTCTCAATTGTCCTGGCATTGGTTGCTAGCATGCCCACCACCTCACCGCCGCCTCACGCTCGAGGGAATTCCGGTCCCCGCTTCCCGAGCTCGGAGAGCGCCTGCCATCAGCAGCCCGGTCTCCTGGGGGTCTAGGCTTCGATCTTCCGGCCGACCACCACGCGCTGAGGCTCGTTGCTTCCCCCTGCTTCCTCAGCTGCTGACCGGGGCACGACCGGAATATTCCACTCCGCACCTGACAAACTAGCACTGAGCGTAGAGTGGTTTACTCGCAGCAAGCACAGCAGACTCACCTTCTAGACAACAGGGGTGGACGCCGCATCACGGCGTCGCCAACCGTCAGTGCGCTCGTCCGACAAGCTAGCCAAACGAGCGCATGCAAGACATCGAAATGTCCTTCCTCGCATGATAGACGACGCGACGCGCGTTCTTTGCAGGTGTATGACCCGGCGAGTCCCGTAACTATAAGTAAGAACCTTGCGATCCGTCCAAGGCTGAGATAGTTATACTGTACAGTACAGCCGGAAGGCCTCAGGATCAGGCGTGGCCATTTCTCTCGTCACTTCTCGCCTCGAGAATCCGGCTCTACCGAGATTCCAGATATTCCGATAACGATTCCCCCGCGCGTTCCCTCTTATGCTATGCCCTTCAGCAGTCGTGTCGCCCGCCTTCAAGAGATCACGACCTTTCGAAATTGCACGGCTATCTGGTGTGTAAATGGGATTTATGTGCGCTACTCCATGTTGTCTTTTCCCTCGGTTCCACTTGACAGAATACATTTACCCCATCCAACTGTTCCAAGCACCAATCCGATCCAGATGAGCTTTACATATATGCGGCCAATCAGTCCCAGGTTATGGCATGGAGCGCTTGTGTCCCCCTAACATGTTTGTGGTGTCTACAGATATCTTGGTCACACCGGTAGAACCCGCCTCATTGAGGGGCTTTCAGACCAGATATGACGCCCCAGCTCTAGTCCTGCGAAGAATTGTCTTTTAAAATCCGCCACATGATCCGTGCAACACCAGCGGCAGTGCCATTGACCCTCTGGTGCTGTAGGACTCGATAATGTTGCAGCGATTAGCCCGGAACGCGCGGAACACATCACAACGCGATATGTCCTCACGTCGCATAGTGCACCCGATGCGCAACGGCCAGCACTGAAGGTACGTCATTCCTTTCCGATCGCTTGGATGGTCTTCGTTATCCTCGCGATTCCTGCTACATGTAGTCTTTTGAGATCGGGACATTGCGTCGTCCGTGCAACGGTGTTTTCATCCCTGAGTGGATAAGTGGCCCTGGCTCAACTAGCAGCTCGAGGCATGATAAACGAGGCCCCTTCCCTCGTCTTACATCCTCTCCGACGAGAAGACCGCTCCTCCGACAACCATGCATATGTCTTTGGTGCTGTTTGCACTCACTAGTCTTTGCTTCCTCCATGCGGTCTCTGCCCAGATTGGGCCCACCCTTGACCTCGCCGTCGCCAATAGAGAAATCGCACCAGACGGCTTCTCGCGGCAGGCAGTGGTCGCGGGCGGCCAGTTCCCGGGGCCTATCATTCGGGGCAACAAGGCCAGTCTTGAATGTTCCACAGTTCCTTTTTACCTGACGTGATTGCGTGGCTATAGGGTGATAATTTCCAGATCAACGTCCACAACCAGCTGACCATTAGTGCCATGTACAAAACGACTACTATCGTGAGTACGGTCCTTGCTGTGCACTGTCATGATGGCCTTTCACAAATGCATCACTACAGCATTGGCACGGTATCCTTCAGCACCATACCAATTGGGCGGACGGGCCGGCATTCGTAACTCAATGCCCGATTGCGCCCGGGAATTCCTTCCTGTACAACTTCACTGTGCATGACCAAGTTGGTGAGCCCAATAGAGATGTTTGTGTTACCATGTACTGTTTTAACTATGCTTTAGGTACCTATTGGTATCATAGCCATGAGAGCTTGCAGTATTGTGACGGCCTGCGGGGCCCTTTCATCATATACGACCCGGACGATCCCCACCGGGATTTATACGACATAGATGACGGTGCGTGTCAGTCGATGGATGTGCATATGAATACATTCTAATTCGAGTGTACTCAGAGTCGACCGTGATCACCCTCTCTGATTGGTATCATCAGATGACCACCGCCATGAGCGGCATACCGTGAGTGACCGTACGAGGCTGTATTTCTACTCGCATTGACTGTTATGTGACTGTAGGGTCGCAAATTCCACTCTAATAAATGGTTTAGGTCACAGTGAGGGCGACGGCAGCTCGCCGTTGGCGGTCGTTTTGGTCGAGCAGGGCAAACGGTAACGCCCGTCATTGTGCCTTCGTCCTGCGAGCGCTGATCGCGGCGTTCTGGTTCGTCAGGTACCGCTTCCGGCTTATCTCCATGGCTTGTCACCCGTATTTCAACTTCACGATCGACGGTCACGACAACCTCACAATCATCGAAGCGGACGGGCAAAACACCGAACCGCTCGCAGGTATCGACTTGATCCCGATCTTTGCCGCACAGCGCTACTCGTTCATCGTACGTCCTCTTCCGTGCTAGGTATTAAAATCGCATACGGGCGGCCCAGCACTGAAGCACGTGAGATCTGCAGCTCGACGCAAACCAGCCGATCGACAATTATTGGATCCACGCCGTTCCAGAACAGGTGCTGCCCGCGGAGTCCGCACAGACGCCCCAGGGACTCGCTATACTCCGCTATGTTGGCGCGCCGGACGCGGACCCAACCGTGAATCCGGACATGGTCCCGCACCCGAAGAACGTGCTGTTTGAGCCCAACCTGCATGCGTACGGGCATTCCCCCGTGCGTACCGCGATCCGCGTCGGGCTCCGTGTACATCGCTGATTTCGCGCTCGTGCATGTCCAGGTACCCGAGCTCGACCCCGACTGCGCGGAATGTGACCTCACGCTGGACGTCACCTGGGTAAGTGTCCCATCACACAGCCACACGTCGTAATTGACTGAGACCACGACTCGCGCCCCCCGCAGAACGCGACGACAGACCTCTTCCTCGTTAACGGCGTTGCGTACACGAACCCCACCGTGCCCGTGTTGCTGCAGATCCTCTCAGGCACGGCGCCCGCGCAGGCGCTGATGCCCACGGGGAGCGTGTACACGCTCCCGCGGAACAAGACGATCCAAATCACGATGCCCGGGGGTGTCCTCAACATCGACCACCCGCTTCACCTGCACGGCGTACGTAGTAGTCCCCCCGTGTCGTGGCCCATGCAGCACTGACGAGCCGCTCTGCGCGACAGCACGCGTTCCACGTTCTCAGGAGTGCGGGGAGCGATGTCGTGAACGTGCGTGACCCCGTGCGCCGCGACACGGTCAACATCGGGAACACGGCGGCAGACCATGTCACCATTCGCTTCGTCGTGAGTCGCGCGCCGCGCTCTCACGCTGCTTATGAACAATTCGCTCACGGAAACTTCACCGCAGACTGACAACCCCGGGCCCTGGCTCCTCCACTGTCACATCGACTTCCATCTCACTGCTGGCTTTGCGGTCGTTCTCGCGGAGGGCTCGCACGGTGTTGCGGACGACATCGCACACATCCCTCGTGAGTCGCATCTTTTTCTTGACAAACCGGCTAGCTCTTTTCTCATTGTCCAGCATCTGTAGCCGCCTGGGATGAGCTGTGTTCAGCGTATTATGCGCTTCCCTCGGGGGATGATGGATAATTATTCTGAAACCAGATGGGCAAACGGGTTGAGATTAGAAGCTTCTTAGTCTTCTCGTGATGACGTCGACTTGGTGCGCATATTTGTATGACGATAAACTGACGTTCTCCTTCTGTGCGCATCTTGTCTACCAAGACCATTTAGGCACATTGCGTGCGTGCCTCACGCGCACTTATGTACTGTCAATACTCCGTGTACTGCAACAGCGTCAAATCCTTGTGTTTACCATACTGTTTACCGTTGATAGAGGCACGCCCAGCCAATGGTGAGAGGTGTACCTGCATTGCAGCCAGTCTGACAGACTAGGAAGGCGCCCTGCCTAATCAGGAAGGTGTCACGGGTGTCTAGACAGGCGCTGGGACGATATGACATTGGCAGATATGAACTCGTCTGCCACTACAGAAGAGCATATTAACTAGCCTCGCCACGACTCTCCTTCATATGAACCATCACCGGCACCACTCGCATGCTTGACTCCCTTCTCCGATAACGACTCTTATTATTCCCTAGCTCTAGGGCCGGAGCGCATTCATATCAAGTTGACCGCGCCTTCAGCCCGCCAGTCCACCTGAGATGCGAAGATAAATGCTCTTGCCAGTGTTCATGCACCCCTGCGATGTGCTCATCCACTAATGCAACGAACGACAGCTCAAACGAAACGGCTGGCCCCTCGCGGTCGTTGCATCACCCCGTACCCATGTCTGCCTTTACTATGTCTTTTTTTTTTTTTTTTTTTTTCTGCTTGTTTAGACTCCGTACTACATAGGTACATGCAGAGTATGGAACACGAACAATGTGGGACCGATAGTCTTAAGAGCCCTGTATACCGGGGAAGAAGCCGGGCGGCGGGGGGCCGTCCAATCTGCGCACAAACACGGGTGGCACTTGGGATGACTGGTAAGGAGTCGGGAAGGGAATCGGCCCGCCTGGATCAGGTGGGAAGCTCGGCGCCTGAGGTGTTGGATCTGGGTCTGCACCGTCCTCCTGATCTGAGTCGTCGTGATCACTGCCGTCCGAGTCGCCGTTATGAGACGACTCGTTATCGGGATGGAGGTTGCCTGCCTCGCGATCCCCACTGTGCCACGTTTCGTAGAGTTCGGCGGCAAACTTCTCCAAGCCACCATTGTCATGCAGGGACCGTATCCACGCTCTGGTGGGGGCCCCACTCTCAAGGATCTCGCCAACCTCATCCGTTTGGGGGTGTGGTTGCGCACTGAACGTCAGCATGTGCCACCCTGTGAAATCATGCTTCGGTTTGATGGTTAGGACCCACGCTTTCGTGCGGTCCTCTAGCGCCTGCCACTGTTGTTTCTTCCAGGTGGTGTGGGTGTGCAGTCGGGCATGAGCATGAGAATGCTCATTGCCCGCGTTGCGGTCCGCAAGTACTTGCGTTACCAGGTCTGCCCATCCAAACGTCCCCGCCATGGGGTTCATGTGGATGAACTCGAGTATGTCAAGGGGCGTCCAGCCCCCCTGCATCCGGCTGTACCACAAGTGCCACTCATCGTCTTCATTGGGTGGCCCCGTGTGTACATGGGGTTCGGCGTGCTTAACCCTAATCCAGTAGGGGCATTCGAATAGCATGTGCTCACGTGTGTCTGGGAAAGGCACCAGATTGTCACACAGGCAGTCTTGCGGTCCAGGTAGGTGGCAGTCTACAAGGGGTCTCTTTGCAGAGTTGGTCTGGTACTAGTTTCGGTGTCACTGTCGGAGTCCGGCAGCCCACATTGGGACTGCGGGAACCCCTGGGACCCTCCCTGATTGGTGATACCCTTGGACACAATGCCACAGTATTGTTTGGCCCAGGGCATGTGATTCCCAGTGAAGCCCAAAGGCACAGTCACTGAGTCACAGAGGCCCCCTTCACGGACCTTCCAATTAGGTATATTTCGCTTCCCAGCATTTAACCCCTCCAGGTCACCATCACACTGATCAACCTGTCAGACTGGTATCAACTTAACCAAGCAACTGCCCATTTCTGGCAGGCTCAGCGACAGCAGATTAGAGATCTCTCGGGCCAGATGAGGGCGACTAACCATGAATGTCACATCCGCCACGGTTCACTAGGATGGTATTGTCACCTGGAGTATATCCGAGGTCATAGCTGTTCCTCACAGCCCCATCATACCCTTAGCCCAAGGGTCTAGCTTCCCGTTCCCAGGCACAGGGTTTTGTTATAGCCAATCGGCACAGATTCCCCATGTGTCCTGAGTTACTGTCTTGCCACAGGTGACCTGACTGGCTGGGCCAGGATTAACCCGTGACTAACGTCCCCACAGGGGAGGTGGGTGGCCTATCCTTCCGGTCGGCTGGTTATCAGAACCATTCCCACTCTTATCGACCCTTATCATTTCCGACCCTTTCGGGCACTGTCACATGTGACAGGTTTAGAGGGGGAGCCTAGGGCCGAGAGCACCACGTACCCTCATGTGAACCAGCATTGGAATAGCCAGACCCATGACTCAGAACATGAGTACAATGCCCCCCACATGAGGTCTCGACCTTAGGGTACAAATCACCCACTTGCAAACCCGCCTTCGCCAAGGGCAGGGGTCGAACCAAGGCTTTGGAGGAGCGCCACTCCCCCGGGACCAGGCAACACAGCAGCCTAAACCACTGAGCCACAAGGCCCCCTGCCTTTACTATGTCGTAAGTACTGTTGTTAGGCGCTTCTGCCTCCAATCAGTTAGCTGGCTCCCTACCAGCTCCTTCAATCCGCTCAGCCCCTTCTCCCCTTCGCGTGCTCCAGCGCACCACTTGATTGAGCATTCTCAGACACTCGGTGGCAGTCTGACGGACAGCACGGAGGATTCCGCAACTATCTCCATTCCTTCACCTCAAGATCGTGAGCATCGTGCTAGTAGAGCATTTTGCCTTCACTGACGACCCCAGCCGTTCACCCTCTTTCCCTGGGCGTGGCTGCCTGCGGTCCCGTGCGTCGTCCGATCGAGCATCTTCGGATGCTTGACGACGGCATGCGGGACCCCCGGAAACACGACCGACCCATCTTCGCGGCCCCAAGATCTGTCGCGAGCCAGTCGCGAGCCCTCACACATGCGCGGCTTAAGTTTCTTTAGCGATCTTACACCCAATGGCACATGCATCATGAATTCAACGGGGATTGTGTTCAAACGCACCTTTTGTTACATTCTTTCAGCTCCGGCCGCTGCATCAATGATTGTGGTTGTAGTGGCTGACAGGCACGTACCGGCAGAGTGCAGTCGAGTCTGAGTGGTCTGCACGCAACATTCAATTATACGCTGAGGGTCTGTTGCCCCCAGAAGTGGCTGTGCACTTCGTATTGTACAGGACGCGCGCTTGGGAATCCTGGGGTGTGACGCGGCGTTTCGCCGTTGCTCCGGTTTTCTCTACCATATAGCGGTACACGCCCGACGGCCGTACCCCGTGCGAGATGATAAAAGGTCTCAACGTACTATGACGCAACAAGTGGTAACAGGAAACTGGTGTGGTATTAGCTAGCGCAGAGTACAGTGATACGTGCACACAACTGCTGATCTATATGGTTGCATGTCACGAAAACCCATACCACACACTACCAGGGTGTCGACTTGAAAGCAGTGCGGTTGCCGTTCAGGGTAGAGTCCCCCGTCAACTGACCGTAAACAGCAAATTCAGCGCACACAGGCTTGGAAGTCAGTAGGACGTACCGCAGCATTGATCTGTTTATGCACAACACACAGATCTACGAACCAGGTCAGTCCCGTGAGGCCGGGTCCAAGGGATGGAACGCACAATCTAGGTAAGACATCGCTGCATTGTTCTTGTCCTCCACGAGCATGTCGGCAAACTCGAGCTCCGCCCCGTCCATATTCTGGCGCGCGATCGCAAGCTTGGGCGTCCATCCCCGCTGCGCTTGCCGGCTTCCAATGATGTTGCGAAGCTGTTCTGACAGACGCGTAGGGAGTGATGGGAGCTGGTTCTGTAAAGGAGGTCGTAAATACGTACAACATACACAACGCCGGGAGACTGACAACATGAGGATCGATATGCAAGAAGTCATCGACGTCAAATAGGTCCTTGAGCAGCTGTGGCGAGGCATCCGAGCCAACCCAAAGCACTATCAGCTCCTCATTATCTGCGCAGACCGTTAGCTCCTTGGTAATCATCAGAACGTTTGATTCCGACTCGCCTATGAGATAAATGCCATATGACTCCATGAATATGTAACTATCCCTCATGAGCCCCGGCAATCGTATCTGGCCTGTCCTTGAATCTGGCATCGCCGCTCTCGCCGTGAGGTCGTGCAAAGCCATAAGGCGTGGATGGAGGTGTTGCATGGTCGTTCGGGCGCTCATGCCCATGATCTTGTGCGCATAATACACGCGAACGTCAGCCACAACGTTCTGAGCTGGTATACTTTCAGCTAATTCTAAATCCGGGCGTGTGCTCTCGTCTAGACACTGACCTTTTAGTGGTCTAGACTTCATGATGGCCAGAACAAATAGAGGAAGAGCACGGAAGGCTTCTGGAATGATCAGCTACAGAACCTGTTAGGAGTAGGTCTGAACAGAGCTGTGTGACTGAACCTGTGAAGGTGGCGCAGACGCGGCACAATACTTTCTATACGCGAGCAAAATTGCTGCACACTTGTCAGTTAGTTGCTCTTGAATCTTCGCTATCTTCTGCTGGCGCATCTTCGAGATTCCTACCTCATCGTAAACAGCGCTGTCCCTCAAATGAGCTTCAAGCTCACCTTCCCGTATCAAATGGCAAACGACAGCGTCCATATCGGCAAACCGGAACACATTGCCCGCCATGCCTGCCACCTGGATGCCAAGATTGCACACTCGCACACGACGCTCCCCCGAGACAGTCGTGTACAATACCGCGCTCTGGATGAAAGCAAACTCCCCTTCCGAGAGTGATCTCGTGTGTTCGAGGACAACCGAGACCGCCTTGTCTGCATCCAGGGTGCCGAACGTCAGATCCGAAGTAGGTAGCTCGTAGAAGTTCCCGTAGTGATGAGTGATGCGAAGACCTGCGAGGAAGAGTGAGTTGGTCACTTCAAATATGGGCTAACGAGTAGATATTCACCATGAGAGCATCGAACCCTCATCAAGCATGAGTAGCCGGTCGTTCGTAATAGTACTCGTCGGAGTTCCGAGTGTAGCGCTAGCTCGTCGCGTGCAGGATCAAAGCGTGGGTGAAAGTAGATCTGCCCGCCTGATAGAGACGAGACCAGAGCTTGGAGAGAGATCAGCATGTATACCAAAACGTAAGGATGAAGATATGCTGACATATTGACGCCAGGTCAATAGGTCGATTGTTGGCCAGAAACATGTTCACCCCAATGCCCTCTTCAGCACATTGCTCGCCAAGCTCTTGCCAGACTTCGTCTCGTGGGAGGAAGAGTGTCTTCTCCTTGTCCGTACCTACCACGGAGGCCATGTCAACCGGCGTCGTCAACGCACCGAGGCCTATTAAGGGGATGACGCCTGGGAAGATGATCACTTGCCCGCCATGGCCAGCCTAGGGACAACCATAAATTTTGCGACAAGCAGCAGAACATACGATACGTACGAGGGCAGCGAGGCAAGCAGCTAACGTGGAGCCAAGCGCGGCTTCAGTCTCTAGAGAAGATCTCCTCGTGCCGCTTATTGACGACAGTACGCCAGTGATCACGGATCTGGAGCAGTGTGAAAACAAAACAGCAAGACATGACTGAGATACGCACTTCGATTCGCGCACATCGGCAAATAAGCCTTCTCGGATCGGGACATAAATATCCTCCAGACCGGGGACTATCAGCATCGATACTTTGCCCGCTACGCGTGGCTAAGCTTGCAGCAACTGTTCACCGGGTGCGTCTCATGCTCAAGACATTAAAACGTACTGAGAGATCATAGAAATGAATGGTGCGATCATAAGATACTATGCAAATCTTGCACTTCGCGGGGAAACAAGGGTCGACCCTTGTACCGTCTTGTGCCTCATAGCCGTAGAGCAAGTCCAGGAGCTGCAGACATGCTGTTTGTGTGAAGCCAGACTGCATCGCTTCTTGCGAGACATCAAAGGCGAGGACGTAGCGCATTGACTCAGGTGGTCTCTTATCGGAGGCTGATGTAGGCACGACAGGTTGGTAGAATGTTTCTATCCTGGGCTGTGGCTGCTGGGCCCAGTACTCCTTCGGAACAGCAAAGTCGACGGTGCCCTTATTGAGCTCTGGTCTTTGGAGGTGGTCCAGACGTGTCATGTTCGCATCGAGATTACAGAAGTACTCCGGAGCCACTGCCGTGCACTTAGGAGCTTGGCACGCGAGCATAGAGAGTAAACATACCTTCCGTCTCATGCGAGCACAGATTACACTTCCACCGCATCCCTCCTGCTATCCACTTGCACCATGGGTTGATGTACCCTCGACAGCCCACGCATCTCGCAGGCCCAATGTCCCCGGTATCGACGAGTGGAATAGGTTCCTCTCTCGGATCTTGGTCAACGAAGGGCTGAATCACAGCAACCAAGGGTACCTCGCAATCAGAAGCCAAGCGTGAAGTACTGGGGATATTCCACGTGGAGACCCGAACAAATCTGGGCGACGAATTGCCTGCCAGCCTGGTCAGCCAGAGTGGGTGTGGGAGTGCGTACGCGCACCTTGGTCAATAGCAACGTAGTCCGTCGTGGATAGCGGGACATGTCCGCCTGGAAGCGTCCCAAATGGCTGGTCGTCCCATTGCTCACGGTCGACCTCGATCGCATCAATTGGAGACGGGATAGACTGCGGGTCGATGGCTGCGCGAAGACCTGAGTGAACAAGGTTAAGTACCGTCTTTTGGCAGTTTATCCATCTAAGAAAGACGAGCCTTTGTAAGATAAACCAGCACTATGAGGAGGTTGTTGTATCGGAGACTTGGGAGACAGTGGAGTCATAGCAGAGCACTTGCCGAAGGTCATACAGACGCCGGACTTGTTAGTGGCTCGTCCATTGCCTTTCTCGGTTTGTTTACCAAGAGGCTTTAGAGCCAAATAACATCTTTGCCACGTGCCGAGGATAATCCTTGTCGAATTACTCCTCCCTGTCGTGCGCAGATATACCTATGGCGCGAGCGTTCACTATCAACTTCACATCGCAATAGTGCGTGAGTGCGCAGTGATTCTGTTGTAGTCTCATATGTAGGGAGCCAAATGAACATGTGCTAATACTCGTGCAAAGCAACCTGTCACCCAGCTCATCTGGCCCGAAATCCATCCTGCATCACTAGTCGTAGTTCAAGCCGCCATCGATGTTGATGGATTGACCTTGACACACATCATCAGCAGTGAAGTTATTATGCTCACAAGCATGGCCCACGTACCAGTGATGTGGTGCGACTCGGGGCGGATAATGTACGACACAAAGTCGGCAATAACATCCGGTTCAGCATCAGGGAGATCCAACGGCAATCCGGTGATCTGTTCAAAAGCTATTTGACCAATTTTTCACCATCGAACGCGACGCCGCTCACCAGCTTTGCAGTCGAGGCCGGCCCGCCATTCTTCACATCGTCCGGGTGCAACACTATCCCTTTTCAGCACTCGTAAAAAGAGAATACCACAAAGATGGCATACCCATGGGCGTTAGGATGCTGCCAGGTGCGTAAGTATTCACCGTAATCTTGTGCTTGTTCCATTCCGCAGCTGATACGACAGCGTTCTGAGCATAGTCATGGTCAGAATAGCAATTAGAGGCATACCACAAGCCTGCGTCAGACCGCGGACAGCGTATTTTGAGGCACTGTATGCAGCCATGTTAGGGATGCCTAATGAACCTTGATCAGCGACACTATTCTATTCTTTGCATACATCACCAACCTTTCTTTGCTGCGCCAGATGAAGCACCTGAATGATCGGAAGCGTTAGGAGCCACGTCATTCCGATTGAGACGGAGAGACCCACCAATTATTCTCCCACCGCGTCCCTGCTTGACCATCTGCGAGGCTGCATACTTATAACAAAGCATGACACCGCGGACATTAATGGACAGGATGTGGTTCAGATCGTTAACCGAAGCTAGGTAATGCGTCAATACGGGGTCGAGTACACTGTCGCGAATCTGACGGACTGTCAAACAACGGCTTGAACATCCCTATGCCCGCATTGGCTACCATCTGTTATCACGGTGTTGTGAGTGATCAACCCAGACGTACAAAGAAGTACACTGACTACGTCCAGTCCACCGAAGGTCTGCACCGTTTTGTCGATCATCGCGACGACGTCCTTCTCCTCTGAGACATCGCCTGTAATGGCCAATGCCCGCTTACCCTTCGCCTCGATGCGCTTCACGACTGATGCGAGCTGGTGAGCTTTTGCAGGAATGTCGAAGACCGTAACATTTAGGCCATCATCGGCGAGCCTAAGCGCAATGGCCTCGCCAATACCCTGGGCAGCGCCGGTCACAATCGCAACACGAGTGGCAGGTGCAGACATCGTTGGTTGTCTTCGTCAATGGTACAGAGACGAGTGCACTGGACCATTGGGGCAGCCTATGTATTTAAAATACCGTGCCTGCCCATCAGCGTGACGTGAGACGACAGAAACAGCTTCCACCCCGTAGCCCGCGTCACTAGAATCGCTGCGCTAGCGGCGGGTATGTCAGAATCATGGAAATCAGTCTTCTGGTCAGACAGACGGAGACCGTCATCGCTAACCAAAGATGGGCCTTGCTTGCCAGTTGGATGGGCCATCCTTGAGGACCGGGCAGTGATATCATACGGGAACATCTTCCACGTCTCCGCGAGACGGAGGATGTAAAAAGAAAATTGCAGGGGGCGCCGCGGCATTGGCCGGAGGTGATGGTGGGAATGTAAAATTCACCACCATCATGCGTCATGTTTAGTCGTTAGAGTGCGTTCGCTAGGTGTTCACCCTCGATGCTATTTTCTCAACTATGACTTCCCGTGCACACCACTCGCAATCACCGTGAAATTGTCATTTAAGAACCAAGGAACCAACCCTTCCTGATCGCGGAGGCAAGTCCAAGACATCACTTGAAACACCTTGTTCCTGACTTGTTGCGGAGATGGCGACGACAAACATTCTTCGCTGGAATGAATCGAGATCTACTCAACGACAGTGGCATGTTACAGTGCACGAATAGTTATTCCGGACATACTCCGATCAAGAGGAACCATGCACAACGAGCGGCGATACAGTAGCGATTAACACACTGTACGAGTCGCTAAGAGTAAGGAACGTCAGTTATACTAAGGAGGTCCCAAGGGCGAGAAGCCATCAACAAATCTTGTTCGCACAACATGCAAGCGCATAGGTTTTGTCTATCAGACTGCGTGTCCCTTAGCCGTCATCTCCCAGGAGTTGTCGGCCTTGGTTACAGCATCGGAAAGCTCGTGTGCCTCGACGTGTACCAAGACCTCTGTTTGCTGCTGTGCACAGCACAAGACCGAGTCAGTTCGTCGGTGCTCGGAAATCGAGATCATCGGTCGGACGTACACCGTGTCGTACACCGCTTCCAAGCCTGCCAGTGATGCTTTGTTCCAGGGATCGATCAGGACTCTCGACGTCACGGTAGTTGAGTGACGAGAGGACCGAGTTGGAGTACAACCTCGGCAATACAAGCGAAAGTGCTGACTTAGAAGTTAGTTGTGATTAACAGGCACCAAAAATGTATTACTGACCGAGATGGTAAGGAATGTCCTGTGAAACAAGAATGAGCAGAGATACAGTACACCATTAGGCAAACTTGCCGTCGACAGGTAGAGAACGAGAGCCGCTGTTGCAACTGCCGCAGTCAGGAATCCTACAACACCTAGTCAGCTTGCGTGCGATCCTTCGAACGGCAGCCATACCGTTCTGAATTGTGACTAGCAAGAGTGTCAGCATCCTAGTTAAGCCGCACATTCCTGAAGCCACCTACCACGGATGACCCTATCGACGAGCTTATCTGTCCTCGCAAACCCGGACTTTTTCCTCTTCAGAGCCCATGTCAGAATCACCGTAATTAAGATATCGCCGAGCATAGCCGTCAGCAACCATTCAATTGCGATAGGCCTCAACGTCGACAAGTCCGCAAGGCTCGGAACCTGTAAGAATCTGACCATAGCAGCTACTGATCCAGCTGTACAGATAGCTGCGCTCAATTCGCAGGTCATGACCGGGAGGGTAGGAGACATACCAAATGTTGCAATCCCGCATGCGCAGACGAGTCCAGCGAGGACCACACTTTTGGTGACGATCTTGATGCGCCTCGCGAAGAAGAAGTGAGTAGCACAAGCCATGAACCCCTGCCGACAAACATGTCAAGCTCAGAGCGCGCAAGCCGAGAAGTTTATGGTTTACGAGAATTATGGGATCTGCGAGTAGCAGATCCCTGTCAGAGGAAACAGACAGAACAGTCGTAGTCTAAAACCCACCTGTGGACAACACTTTCGGAGCGAGACTACGATGAGCGCGCAACACATAAGTATCACTGACAGAACGAAGGACTTACACCATACAGGTTGCGAGAATGCCGTGATCTGACCCCAGTTTGTAACAAAGAGAAAGTACATCCTAACACGCTTCAGAGAATGCACGGAGGTATCGAAGGGGAGCCTACCACATGACCGTGAATATGGCGCTGCAGACATCGCAGACGAATAAGAAAAGCACGAAGCCCTTCATCCACAGTGGGTCCCTGCAAACACTGATTCATGTGCCAGGATATCACACATAAGGACGGCGTACCGAGGATAACGGGTATAGTAAATGTAGACCTGACGCGTGCGATCAGTTTGTAGAATGTTTGAAATCACGTATCCACATGCCTGAGCGATCACAATTCCAAATAACATTTGACCTATATACGTCGCTGTGTACATAGCAAGACATAAGCAAGCGGATAGGGACAAACCATTGCCCTTCGTTGCTCACATGCAAATGTCAACCCATAGTTCTGTTGCACGAGAGCTGCCTCTGCAGCGATGATGGCGGCGGCGCCTGAGTCTGCAGAGCTAGACATGTAGTCGCGATATACGAGCCCACGGTAGACGGATGTCTAAAACTCATCCCAGGCGGTGATATAAGCAAGGGACGGGATCACGACTATCTGACATCAAGTCCAGCTGCATCATCACGCCTTTCCAGAATGCCGGAAGACAGCATGTGAGACGAGGGTCCCTGCAGGACGAGATCACTGCGGCGGTGCCATCGCTAACCAGTGACCTTGTCGGGTTGAGCCGATCTATCCTCGAAGACGCTGTCGTGGAGAAGAACATCAAAGCTATAGATATCCCTTCTGACAGGACATGGACGTACCGGAGATGTTATTGCTAGCAAGCTCATGTCCGCGAAGCAGAGAAAATGGTTAAATTTCGAAGGGCTTCGGGGCGCCTCATCTTAATGAATTCGTGGCGGTGCTCTGCACGCGTACCTGGATCAGCGTACGGTTGCGTCGACGATTGTGAGTCGAGGTTACTGGGATGGCCAACCCGAGGCAGGTCTCGCCTCCTTCAGTATGACTGCCTAATTCCAAATGCAGATCTGTCAGCCAGCCCGCAATTCAGTCAGTATCGCCTGAGTGGGCGTCTATGTAATACACAAAAATCCAACGTATCGCCGCCGTATGAACGTCAATGACCCCCGCGGGTTTCGCGCCCTCTGTAGTTGCCATTATCGTGATATCGCCCCGATAATGCATACGACAGCGCGATAAGTTGCTGCGGAGCCCTGCCAGCAGGAGCACTACGCAAGGGCCGCAATGGCTCAGCTCGTCGTTTCATTAGTGCGTGTGCCTCCTCGCTCTTCTGATTCTTCCCAATGGACAGGAAGTTTCAAGTGAAGCGCGAGCAGTATGACTGGGGTTCTGGACGCGGACAATCCGCCTCAGGTCTCAGTACCCTTCCACAGCTTCTCATCGCCTCCACAGATCATTAGACTTCGCAAAATCACAAGAAACCACGAGGTCGAGAGCGTAAGTGTCTGACGCGTATCAGTGAATGCTGAACGTTGAACCCCGTTCCCAAAAGAAGAATTTGCAAGCGCGCGGCCAGCGAGTCAGAGGTGAGAATAAAGCAGCCCTATTTACTAGTTCTCAACCTTTGCGAGAAGCGGCTATTTATCTTCCTGGAAGTCTATGTAAGGACAAGGGCCTTCACAAATGAAAAATCTCCGAAGCAGCTCACATCCGCTCCGTCAAGAAGCGCTTCAGATCTTTGTGCACAAGGAGGCTCCAAGCGAGACTCACCCTATGCGTTTCACCACGATAGGAATTGTGTGCCGATTCTTGAGACCGGAGCTATTTGGTGGAAAAGAAGAGACAAGACGAAGAGGTGGAGAGATGCGTACATTCTGTCATTTCCGTGAAGCTCTAGCCGAACTGAACCCAAACGACGCAGCCCGCAGAGTAGATAGGGACGCCACTAGCCACGGTTGAAATAGCCATGGATGAAGTCCGCGACCAGAAAGTCACCCAGATCGGAATACTCACGAACTTTTGGTTGCTCAGATAGTTGTCTTCGTCATGCCACTTCGCCAAGTGCTGTACACGAAACACACACTCAGGGCTTCATCACTGTGACGGCTTGGGATAGCACCTGCTGCCCATGCATCCTCAGTAGATTATCCGAATCAGCTAACAGGCCACACAACAGATAGAGTGTCAGACTCAGGGGTTGTCATATTTTGGCGAAGTCGCGGGCACAACAACGACGAAAGTGTGAGATTTCCGCGTCGCACGTCGGTGCTCTCAACCACTGGAGTACGAACGCCCCGATAAATACGCACCTCATACATGCGCCGCTCGCCCGGAACATGCCCTAAATGCAACAAACATCGAGTCAGTAGCGAAGATAGTCGGAGTTGGACATACAGTAGAGGGCGGAGCATGTTCCCTTTCTTGGTTTGTTTATGTACCAATGACTTCCGATTCAAACAAATGCCCGCGTCAAGTCTTACATACATGTCAGGTGTGCAACGACAGTACACGCGAATCAAGTTTCCAACGACCTCCATGAATCAGGATCCACACATATCTAACTTACAGTATCACCAGGTAAACCGCTTCCTTTTATTTTGTGAATTCAAACAATAAAGCCTTTGATACAGCCTGGCGACTCGGAAATGCCTGGCACGCGAACGCTTTTGCCTGTTCTTCAGCCTCTCGCACATCCACCTGCCCCACGTGTCATCTCCTCCACGATACATCATTTCGCCGATGAATTTCTCTCCTTACTCGAATCTGAGAAGGCTGCGGCATGCAATGCATTTGCTGAGGAGCTCGCTACGCGTGAAAAAGAACACACCAAGTTTCGCGACAGCATGGCTGCCGCACTGGCGACCGCACTGGCACGCGCCGACGCAGCTGAGCAGCGCGCATGCATTTCGGATGAGGTGAAGAAAGTAAAGGGTGCGCTAGCAGACACAGAGCGTCATAATGAAGTCTTGGTGTCTATTGTTTTGAAGAAGGATAGGGAGATCATAGAACTGAAAGAGAAGATTGGTGAGCTTGAGAGGGCATGCACTAGTGGCAAAAACCAGGTGGAGGTGGAGGATGTTGCACGTGTTCGGGAGATGTTGCAGAAGGAGCATGAGGATATTCTTGCGGTCAAGGACGCGGAGGTCACCTCTCTAAAGAATCACGCCTTGTGGCTCGAGGCACAGATCGGTGAACTAAAAGCCGGAGCCCTGGACAAGGATGAGGACACACTCATGGATGAAGTCGCGAAGGAGTTCTTGAACATGGACGAGAGTGATGATGTGAGCTTCTGTTCTGCCACTCCGCGGACATGGTGGAGAGACTGATGGTATGATGACAAGCCTAGTGTGCAGGAGGTGGTGAGTTTCGGTGCAGACATCCCTCTGGGAAGTTTCATGGATGAAGACCCATCGCTCACAACAGAGACCATTGCTGGATGGTGCCCCACCACCCCTTTAAATCCGTCCTCTCAATCTGGCGGTCCATTGCCGACAGAACACCTCTCGAGTGCCAGTGAAGTCTTGGACTTTGCATTTTCGCGGGAGGCATCAGTAGATATGAATTGGTCCCTGCCTGGGCTCACGACTCAGTCATTGGAGAGCCACTGTCAAGCCGATTCAGGATTTTCAATGGATGGAGATGATCACATGGGTTCCACTACAGCTAATGCTGGGGCCAGCTCGAGTTCCCAGTCCATGACTCCTGCGGACCTCTTGTTCCGCCATGGGAGCTTGCCTCCCTCGCCTCGTCTCTCCGAAGAGACATGTATGCCACAGCTGCAGCCGCAGTGGTCTCCAACTGCAACAGTTCCGACGCCGATGCCAGACCCTGTGGAACTAGTTCAGCGGCTCCTGGAACCCCCTCTTTTCCCGTACAAATGCAAAACATTCAAGCTGCCCGTCTCACCACCTACTGAGGAAGAGCGCCATCGCCATGTTCTTGTTCATGCCTAGGGTGCAATGTGATAGCTATGAGACCTTGGTGCGGACATGGAATGTGATTAGTCTTCCTACAAGATTCTGTTAGTGACCTCATGTTGATTCCTGGGAGTGATGTGCATCTTCATTTCTTGGACCTGTTCATCTGGTGATGTTGGTTCATTGCATGCCTTGTCATGCACTTAATTCATTCAAATCTCCAGGTAGTAATGATCATTGACACGAAGCCTCCTCCTCCTCCTCCCTAGGCCGCTAAGCCTCCATAAGTATCTCATTCCTTTCAATGTTTTGCTACCTCCTTCACTAGGGTTAAGGTTCAGCCACTTGGCTAAATAAGTACGACAACTTGAAAGCGCTGAAAAGTGGAGGGTACAGTAGGTCTTGCGACTTAAGTGCCACCGCCCGTCATCGGGCTTGCCACATTACCCCCGCTCTTGCTCTACTCGCTTTTTACATTCGACTAACACGCAAGCCGTACACAGTCGCCATGAGCTCAAGTTCTATGAACGAGATTATACCAAACCTATGGATCGGGGACCTCGCAAGCGCACTAGACACAGAAAACCTTCGCGGACATAATATCCGGAGTATCCTCACAGCGATGCGCGGGCGTGTGCGCATTCATGAAGTGCGTACTTCTGTTTGAAATTGCGGGCTCATGTCAAGTCAAACGCGTCGCGTAGACGTTCACAAAGCTGCAAATCAACCTCGATGACACCGAAGATGCAGATGTCCTTGGGCACCTCGTCACCGCCATCGCGTTCATTGAGGCGGAGCTTGAGAAGGGGCGGGGGGTGCTGATTCATTGTCAAGCGGGTTTGAGTGAGTACATCCGCTGGCCTGATGTCCATTCATTTGTCGCCAGATGCACGCCTTTCTGCACTGTCCTGCTGGCGTCTGCGCAAAACTGTGGTTGCGGCAGCGATTTGCCATCCCCAAGGGCGGCTATTTGAAGTGTTGGCCTCATGCAGAAGCCCGCATGGCCAGGCGCATTCTCCCTATGCAGGACGAGCTACCATCCTCCTCCCAACGCTTCAAAAGGAATGTGTATCACAATCTCATCTATATCCAAGGTATCATTTGCTCAGTCTTGACTGAATGCCATGATTGCAGGTCGTAGTGCAACGATTGTCGCAGCTTATCTTATGTACGTCCAGCACATTGACTACGAAATAGCCCTCGAGCTCATCCGCAATGTACGCCCAAATGTGCAGTAAGTCTTATCAATCACACTAGAACGCTACGTGACGAATTCTACTCCCAGACCAAATGACGGTTTCCTCCGCCAATTAGTAGTGTTTCAAGGGGCATCCTATCGCGTCTCGCGGCGCGACAAGGCGACACGAATGTACTACCTGGAAAAGGTAGTCGAGGAGGTTATGAGTGCGCACCGCTGTCTGCTTTCATCGCATGAGAGAATGCTGACTCTGTATGCGCGCTGTAGATGGCGATGGCTCGGTCGAGACGGAGTTCTTCGCGAAGTTCCCTCGCACACCTAGCGATTCTACGCCAGCCACCCCGGGCGGGCCTCGGCGGCACATCCGCTGCAAGACGTGCAGGTCTGTATCTCTTCTTTGGCCTTTCTCTACCAGCTGAGTCCATCCCACGCTTATCCGCCTCCCTCTCCTACCAGACAAGAGCTTGCCACACGAGAGCACATGCTTGACCACGGTCAAGTTGGGCCCGCCACCCCCGCCTTTGCTTCCCCTGCACCCTCGCGACGGCCCTCTTCCTCTGTGCATGACACCATCAGACACTTCTCACCGTTTGCGGCGCTCACGCAAAGGTCGCCACCGGTCTCGCGGCGCTCGTCCATGGCCGATACCCGACCGACTGTGTCCTCTCCGCTATCGCCAACCGGCTCGCGGCGTCCATCGGTCAATGATACCCGACCAGCAGTGCTCAGTCCGCTTAGTCCGATGACACCTATCGTGCAAGGTCCTACGTCACGTCGGCCATCCATGGTCGAGGCCACATCCCGCCCGAGGTTGGGGAGTAACCCAGATACTAGGCCGTTGAGAAGCAGCTTGCTCGCACTTAACGGTGCTGCGCATCTGGGTCCAGCCCTTTCAGATGAACTTTTTGAGTCTGCTCTGGAGGGGTCGGATGACGAAGAAGAGCAGGAGTGCGATCTGCCGAATACTGTGAGTGTACTGACGCAAAAGGGTTATTCAGACTCCGGTATTTCCGGTTACGAAGGCAAAGGAAAGAAAAAGGACGTAGATATGGACATGAAAACGCTGGCTATCCCCGCTGCCCCACCTCTCACATCCTCCATCTCCGAGCCTCCTCCTGCGATTCCGCCAGCGCGCCGTCGGTCATCGGTCACGCCCAGCCCGCTTGTGCACGGCTCCGATCTTGCCGCGCAGCTCTCATCCAATCCCATGCTGGCAGCGCTGAGATCTTCGACCCTGAATTTGAACATCGCCACGATGACGGCGACGAGCCCACCTGGGAGCGCGGGCGCGAACGCCAGGGCCTCAGCACTCAGCACTAGCCCGCCGCTGCTCGCAAATAACACGTGCTCGGGCTACTTCGTCGAACCGGTACGTCCTGTTGCCTTCCTGTCTTCCAGGCATTTGTACGATGCTGACTGTCCTCGTTTGTTCCATCATCCGCACAGATGAAGTGGATGGACTTTTTCTTGGAGGATGGCCAGATGGCGGGCAAGATCATCTGCCCGAATAAGAAGTGCGGCGCGAAGCTCGGGAACTATGATTGGGCAGGCGTGTGCTGTAGCTGTAAGCAGTGGGTTGTGCCGGTACGTGTTGATTCAGTTCTGCGCACGATTTCCGTAGTATTCGTTGACGCTGGGGGCCTTGCCAGGGCTTCTGCATACACCGATCGAAGGTGGACGAGGTCTTTTGAGGATGAGTGGTGACCGGCGCGTGACGAAGACCGAAGCATTCTGGACCGCGCTCGTACGTGTACCAATATTCAGACGCATTGTAGTAATAATCGCGGGATTTTTTCTACATCATTGTATTATGAAGATCTCTCGTAAGTCGTCACTGTCTTGGATCCGTCTGATACCAGCGAACGGTGTTTCATATGCAAGACAGGAGTATACTGAAAAAGACTGATCGTCTTGGAAGCCGGCAGTCCAAATCTATACTGTTGTACATCATGAACCGTCTACATACCCAGGGCATATCGCCAGGTCTCCCCTGAGGTCAGGGTACACGTATATCTCCTGTCTTCCGACCTTTACTACCTCGGGCTCCTCTGCCATTGCCCTAGTCTTCTCGCTCCAACCCACCAGTCGCTCCTTCCACAGCAGAGACTTGCATAGGCTGTCCTATGCCGCATGCGACGTGACGGACTTGACCGTCAACAAATTGAACTAGTTTTCCGATGTTAACATTGCCAAATGCGTGGTCAGAAAAGAGGCAAGGTCTGTGCCAGCACGGGCTCCCCGGCCACACACTCCCTACGCATGTGTAAGGGGAACGGTCGGCCCCTTGATGATCGCCTCCACGACGAGACGATCATCGAGATGTAGCTATAGATGTGAGAGACGAGAGAATACTGCACTCATCTAGGTCGATGCGCGTGATAGACATCGCCTGCTCGCGCTGCGGTAAGGTTGAGTGTCAACTTCCATCTTGATGTGACTATTGGTGAGTTACGCGGCCATGCCTAAGTACTGTGTAAGTAGCTGTGAATATAATCCACGTCTCGATTGCCATACACACCCGGATTTACGCTCGAGCGAGATTCCGGCCGCGCCTCCGCGCCGTCCAAGGGCATTGCCCTTGTGTGAGTTCCGTGTTTGGGGAGTGAAAGCGAAGTTACTCGTGGCGGGCTGGAGGTCATGATGACTGAGGTACGTGCAGGAGCCGCCATTGGTCTTGAAATCTGCACCAGCAGCCTCGTCCTAGTCGTACTGGATTCAAACCAGGTCCTGCAGCGCGTCCTAAGCCAGTACGCCGGCACCGGATACTCATAGATATTGTATTCGTAGGGGGTGGTGTATTCAAGGACCGTTGAGAAGACACAGCTGAGGCCCAACCCAGGCTTATACTGTTGAGGCCGCCTGCGGGTAACCGTATAGGCAGACTCGTGCGTGCTGTCTAGACGATCGACATGCTTGTTCGCTGAGGGGGGAAAGCAACCTCGTTGCATGTCTGGCACCAGCCATCGCATAAACTCTCAGGCACCGCACGCAGACTCAAACTCTCACAATACTAGCATTGTTGCGCAAGCAGTTTGTCGCTGAGGATCCCTTCGACCATCGCTACGCGTGCACAGACACCTCCTCGCCGACATCGAGTCGGATGATGTGCAATTCGCCCTGTACGCAACTGCTGTTCGCGGGCTCCTGGAGCGCGCCTCCAGGGTTGCACAAGTTGCAGCAACGAAATTGTCAGTAAATGCTGTGAGCTGGCGTATGATTTCGAGACCGAGACCGCGAGAGGACCTGGAAGGGAATGGTGCTTATGAGGTGTTAGTCACTTAAAAGCAAGCACAGTGTGGAAGACTCACTGTGACAGGCCAACTAACGGTCGTCGTAGTGCTGTACAGTGTGCTGAACACAAAGTCTCGTGTCTGCTATGTCGTGCGGGATCTCAACATCGCTGACTCGACCAGCCGATGGACGCGCAGTAGGCGGATGAAGATAAATCTTTGACTAACACCGAGGCGCGCGGAGTAAGCGCAATCTCAGGGTAAAGAGTCGACAACGACGTTACTGTGCATGACAGACCCTCCGTGACACACATACGGAACCGAATTCGTGACATGCAATAGTTGTCCTACAATACGAACCTCGACTTCACCATGGCACCTCCTCCCCGTCATACCGCAGGAATTTCCCAGAGTCCGACAAGGTGAGACCACTGACAAGCTTGAGCTGGGCCGAGACGCTCTCATGGGGCTCAAGCCCTACAACAGCCCTGTTACCCACGGGGCCACCGAATTCTGCAGTGCAAACAAGGTTAAAAACTCTTCGATGGGGCGTGACGAATAGGAACGCATACCTGTCTTGACCCGTCCCGGACAAAGTGCGATGACGATTATGTCAGGCCGGGTCTTCGCTTGCTTGTAACTCTGCCAGGACAATCAAGAGACACCATGACCATCACTGATAGCGAGTGGCGTGAAAGCACACGCACGAGCATGTTCAGCGCAGTCTTTGTCAGCGCGTACGTCGCCTGGTATTTACCGTTGTCCCGGCCGATGCTTCCCATCGTGCTGCTGACATTCACGATGACTTTCTTCCTCCCCTGCTCGAGGAGAGGGAGATACAGCTGGGCGACGAGCGCAGGGCCGGCTACGTTTATCTTGAAGACGGATAGCAGGTCTGCGTACTCGAAGTCGAAGGTGTTGATCCCTTGCGCGCCGGACAAGAGGGTCTACGGACAGCACGGATTCAGCGAAGGGATGTGCGACGAGGGATCGAACACGCACAACTCCGACGTTATTGTAGAGGACGTCGAGTCCTCGTCCGCCAAGAATCTTCTCTACCTTCTCGACCGATGCGCGCGCGCTGGCCTCATCGCTTACATCCAGCTGGACAATGTGTAATTCTCCCTTCCTATTCGTGTCGTCACTGAGTCCTGCGAGCTGCGTGGCGCCCTCCGGGTTCCGACACGTCGCTATCACGCAGTTGTCCGGAGACAGGGTGAGCTGGCGGGTCAGCTCGAAGCCGATTCCGCGAGAAGATCTGGGAAAGACAACGGAAAGCCGGATATGAGCCAGACGCTCGTTCAAGACACGAAGGACGCTCACCCCGTAATGAGCCACGTAGTCACAGCCGACATCGTTGCACGTCTTGAAAGCGTACCGGGAGCTGCTTCATGCCCGTGTGTTATATAGTGGGCTACACACGGCAGGGCGAGTGGGGTCTCGGAGTTCTGAGTGGCGCGAGCTAGCCCGACAGATCATCACTCTTAGGACCGCTCGATTCTTGCAGCTCTTGAACTCGGCGCATAACACCAATGAAGTGCTGACTGACGAGCTGAGACCTGCCACTGGAGACATGAGTTGATGTCCGACTGGCGGATATTTGGCCGGAATTCGGTCTCAAATTGTGACCATTGAGACAGGATTTTAGACCGCCCAATAGCATTACCAGAAAAGGAAGATCTGAATTGAAAACAGGAGCATATTTGACTGGAGAATATCCGGTCGCATTGGTCACAATTTGAGACCAGATTCCGGCCAAATATTTGCCGGTCTGACATCAACTTGCGTCTCCAGTGTGCACCGCCGCGGGCGGCACAGAGAAGTTTGCCGCAGAACTCTATGGACAGTGGCGCTACGAGGATCGCGAGGCTGGCAACCTCCATCCAGATAATGAGTCGTCGCACGACGACGAGTCGACAATGGTCTGAGTGAGATGCTATCGTGAAGTGCGGTTTTGTCAAGTCTCTTACTATGTAGTAGTACGCGAGGCCGCCCAGACAAGGAATGTGCGGCTCCGTTCATTTACCCACAACACTAGTAATGATAGAGAATGTTGACAAGAGCAGGGCATGTGGTGTAGTTGGTTATCACGCTCGCTTAGCATGGACACTAATAGGGCCCATTGTGCGAGAGGTGTCCGGTTCAATTCCGGACATGTCCACAACCTTTTTTTATTGTTGGAAATTTCCACGTCAGTCCTACCATCAGATTGGGGCACCGCTTCGTGGTGCCGCTCCCGATACTCAGAGCCGGTCTTCAACTTGGTTACAAACAGTATCTCTCATACATGTACACGTGCTTCCGCACCTGTTTGGTAGATTCGTTATCCAGATCCTCCTGGGGCCTGTGATTTCGCCGCGAGTGCGCGACGATGCACACAACTGTTGCGCTTCCCTTGGCAACGCGGAGTCCATTCTGCACGGAGACACAGTTGATTTCGACGACGACCACCCAAACCGCCATAGTCCTCCAGAGCTCGCAGTCGGGCCCACGGTGGGCGCACCCGCCTCCCCGCATACTAGTCTGAGTCGAGTCCCACAGACAAGCAGGCAATAACTGCGAGTACTTGGAACCCTGCCAGACAGTCGCGGTGCTCAATTCTAATTGCGCGGAAGGCACTACATGGCTCGCGCGTACGCATTCTCCAAAGGGACAAAACTGAACGGCCGGCTCCGAGTCGTGGGCTGTACGCGAGCACCCTTCTGCCAGGCGGAGCACCTCTTCGTGACTACCCCCGTGTGTGCTCTTCGCGGAGCGCGTCGGACGCAGATTAGTGGGTCTGCCACGCGCCTCTTGTGCGTGTTATATGCCCGTGGGTCTGCGGCCGCATTTACCTGAGCACCTGAAGTAGTCCAGATTCCAGCCCGCGCGGGGCGTGCGCGGTCATCCCGAATCCACCATCATTGGTGCTTGTACAGGCTACTCAGAAGAGCCCACAATTCGAAACATTCAGCTGGACACGGAACGGGACGCGGAAAAGATGACACGGCACTCAGGCGTGGGTACCAGTGGGGCTGGGACGCGTCCGATCTGCTGCAAGTCCTGCTCTGCTTCGTTCGGAAACACTTTATTCTATAAATGTTATTTATTTTTCTACCTACAGATGCGCCAAGTACGTGCTGGATACGACGTGGTCGCGCACTCCGACCTCCTCCGCTCCGGCTCTTCGCACGACGTGCTCCCCACCTCCCCGTGCTCTCTCCTTCGCTAAACGTCGTGTTCCCCGCACCGACATCGCAGCGGGGACGTGCACGCTACCCGTGCACGGCGCCAGCTCTTTTCAGCTCGCCGCATACGCGGGAAACGCGCCGGACGAGTCACAGTGCGTCAAAGCGGGAGAAGGGGGAGCCGTGCGGAGGGGGACGGCGGAGGAGAGCGGCCGGGGGGCCAGACGGGACGCAGCCCGCGCGAAATGCCTTGGATGTGTCGGTTGTGGGCGGAGACGGCATTTGCGCCGGGCACGATTCAATAGGTGGGCCGCGCGGTGCGTCAGCCGTTGTACCGCCGCACGCAATGCACCTTCCAGGGCTGTTCACTAGCACTGCGTGGTTCCCCCATATCATTCGTGCTGCGAAGCACGTTCGATAACACGGCGCAGTCGGTTGGGGCGTGCTCTCCGTTTGCAGGGCCATTCAGTCGAGGACACGGGGCGCGCCGACGCGAGGGCGTCCTCACACATCAACGTTCGCGAAGGTCCGTGTGAATGCGAGGTCGCACAAGTCGAGCAAGTCCACGACGTCATCGTTACGCCCCACACTCGTCAGCGCACCATCGGAAGCGTCCGCCCGCGCGTCGTCGACATTGACACCGAGCAAGATAGCGGACGGCCTCCTGGAACGTTCGAGAGACCCGTCAGCCTCGCTTCGTCCGCCGCTCCCGCTTCTCGTATCTGATCTCACCGCGCAGCGCGTTATCGCCCCGCGTTAACCGACGGATGCATATCCGCCTCCCGAGCACCGCGAACGCGGGCCGCGCATCCGTCACACGTCAAGCGGAGACACCGTCCAGCTGTAACCAACGCAGACATCCCCAATCTCTCCAACGCGTCCCCCGTCCCTCGTGCACGCACCGGGCATCTCGCACCGGAGCCCCGCACGCCGCGCACCCCGAGGCACGCAGCCCACTCTGATGCCCGATCCTGATCCCGCCTGCCAACCTTGCTCGCGCGGGGACGCTGCCCTGCCTATCGCGGCACGCGCGCCTGACCACACGCACGCGCGCACGCACGCACGGGGGCCCCAGGCACGCCGTCCCCTTGTTCGCCTCAGAATGCCACCGTGGCCTCAGATCTGTGCCCGCAGCATGGCTGAACGCCGTGCGCGCGCGCATGGGCGATTGACCGGCTGAACGCCGGACGGGCCACTAGACATGCAGGCCGCCATATCGCACCGGAGGACGCCGCCCGCCGGCGAACTGATGCCCTCCTCGTACGAGACAGCGCCGGGGCCCTGGAAAGCCGGAGCCGAGTCCCCGGCGCACGCTCTCGCACGACACCGCTGGCGCCGCTACCAGTGCCCTACGGTGGCGCCATCGGTCCAGGAGGCTCACGCGGTGGTGACCCGGCAATGCCCTGAATATTTCGCGTGGTATGTTTCCAGAGCCAGGCACCAGCCAGAATTCGAAAAAAGCCCCCGCTGCGAATCGTGCTTACCGTGCCGTACCACGCCGCGTCACCAGAGGCCTGTGTTCCCGGATTGGTGCGACGTCCCGTGTCTGCGGAGCGGTATGAATTCGAGCGGCCGTGGCATGGAGCCCTGAGGCCTGAGATCTTGACACCTGAGGAGTCCACGTAGCAGGCTCGCAGTGCAAGGCGGGGCTGGAGCCGCGGCCGCATTCGCGATCGAAACGCACCAGAGGGCGCCTCGAGAGGACGCCATGTCTCAGCACAGGCTGCTTCCATACCGTCGCGCGAAGCTGCAGGGCGGACACAACGATGGGCGTAGGTGGACGGCACGACGGCGGGCGTACTTGTACAGCCCGCGCAGCGATCGTGTATGTAGCGAGACGGGGCTCGGAAATGTCAACGAGCACCGTGCGCGCACCCACGGACTGCCGTCAGATCTGTCACGTCCTCGATTACATTGTCGTTATCTGACGGTCAGTCGCGTTCGAGTTCGCGCCAGCGGGGTCCCCAGCAGCAGGCCACATTCTGGATCTGGAACCATGCCGCGAGTGTCTCACTCCGAGCCTGAGAGCCCCGCGGGCAGAGAGGCTGCTGGGCCTGCTGGCCGCCGCACATGCGCATGCGACTCGCGTCGAGGCTGAGGGTAAGTGTACGGTGGCGCGTCTGACGCCCGCACATGTATATGAAACCGACGTGCGCTGCGGGGCGAATGAATAATCACAACGAACGGGAGCGTCCCTACGGTTCGAACGTCCCGTGAGATCTATGCCAATGCGCGTCCACCGTCTGCCAGCCATCTCAGCTCGAACCCCAACGGCGAACAGAGACGCAGACGCCACCATCCGACCGCGAAGCGTGTGGGGTCGAGGGTACAAGTCAAGAGGCGATAAGTAGCATCGCGCGCGCGGGAGGTCCACCGCGGATTCCGGACGCGCCGCACAGCGCGGCTGCAGCACGTACTAATCGGCCGAGATGGGGAGGACGCAGGCGGGTCAGGGTGCGGTGCGAGGTGAGCTGGCCAGCCCAGCGCACGACGGCCAGTGCTGCTGGGTGACGTATACGTACGTGGCTCTGCCCGCGCACGGACGACGTGCACTGTGCGCCTCGTTGCCGCACCCAGAACGCGCCAACAGGGCGGCGAGGGGCGGGTCGGCGGGTGCAGACGCGCGGGCGGGAGAGATGACTAGATACGAGTCACGCGCGGATCTGCCAGCGGGTGGGTGCTCGGCGCGCGGCAGATCCGTGCGCGGCGCCAGTGCGTCCATCGTAGCTGTAGATTCTCATTCGCGGTGCACCGCACGCACGCACGTAACGTACATCTCCCAGCGACCCGCACGCCTGGCCGTCACCATCCACAGCCCGGGGTCCCAGCCTGCGGTGCGCGCAGTACGTGTACGTGTAAGAGGCACCGACGACTCAATTCAACGTTCAATACTCGACATTCAGGACTGCAACGTGAGCGTGAGCGTGCACAGAGCCCGGGGCAGCGGCCGCGAGGGTCGTCCATCGTGTCTGCCAGGGACGGACACATTTGAATATCGAACACCGAATTCGAAGCCGCTTCCTGCGACATTCCAGCCCCGCGATCCGCCCGGTTCGGGCTGGCCGGGTCCCGAGCAAGGGAGGCGCAGGCCAGCAGCACAGCGCGTGATCTGCGGCCTGAGGCCCTGCACTGGTGACCCCGCAGATGGCACGTCCCCCGCGCGCCGTCCTGAACGTGAACGGCGACCAACATGTACAGTCCTCCCACTCGTATACATACGTACGCACCCCATCTCCCACGCCACCCCACGCCACCCCATGTCACGCAAGCAGACACACCCGCGCTCAGCGCCAAGTACTCAGTGCCCGCGAATCTCAACCAAAAAGCGCACGGGCCCCGGAGCATCACCGTGAATCATGGTGCCCGCCCTGCGCCGCGCGGGGGACTCCGGACCCTGCAGGCCCGCGCGCAGGGGGGGGACGCGGGAGGACTAACAGGATCGTCGCGCGCACTGCACGCCCCGCCCGCCAGCGATCCCGAACCCCGGTGCGGCACGCCATCGCCCGCCTCCGAGCCGGCCCTGCGCGGGGGCAGGACCCGCCCAGGGGCGGACGCG